>APFE030298476.1:8731-93936 GCA_000404065.3 Pinus taeda
ATAAGTAACAAGTCACATTTTGTAAAAGGACAGATTGTCCGCCACAATGTAGCCTTTACAGTTCAGAGGCATGTAGCCACACGTCTCTTCTCAGAGATAAGCTGCCATTGCCCTAGTTGGTTTATTTTCACTTGGGTTTTAATAAAAAGTTTCTTTGTGGGTTTGTTTATTGGGCATTCTCATATTTTTCTTCTGGCAATCCAAGTTTTTAGATCTTGGGGGTCTCTCCCCCCAAGATCCATTTCAATCTCTTAGATCTTGTGGGCCTCCCCCCAATATCTGGATCAGTGGTATCAGAGCAGGTTACGATTCCATGGGAATGAGGGTTTCATGCATATTTCAGTCTCAGTTTTTTGCAGGAATTTTTTTTTTTGGGCGGTGACTTTGCAGATCAGATCTGTATGTTTTGGTTCAATATTTGTAAAATCTAATTACAGATCTATATTCTTTGTGAAAAAATAGCTGATTTCAAAAAAAACATCGGTCAAATCGGAGTCCGGATGAAGGAGATATCGCTGATTTAAAAATCAGTGGGGTTGCAGATATTTTTTCAGGGCAGCGAGCTTGCGGCACAGATCTAGATGTCCTGGTGCAAGATCTACAAAATCTAATTGCAGATCTGGATTCCTCTCGAAAAATCACCCAAATACAAAAAAAAAATGGGTCGAATCGGAGTTCGGATGTGGGAGATATCGCTGATTTAAAATCAGCTATTTTATCAGAATTTTTGTGACGGTGAAACTGTTGCAGTGCGAATCTGAGATCTCAGAGAGCCCAGATAAGGATTTCCATCACATGGGAAGATGCAAAATGATCCTTCTGCTTCTAAAAATGGGTTACAATAAATATTCTGAGTTATATTGGCCGAGTTATGTCCATTTTAATTCTGGAGCAGCATTCGGAGTGGGTTCCTATTGGAGACGTGCCCTCCCACCCCACTTTAGTAGGCACCTGCTTCACATTCATCAGTTTCAACATAGCAGCATTCGGCTTGGGTTATTTGGAGATGTGCCTTCCCACCCCAGGCTATGTAGGCACCTACTACTTCATCAGCAACCAACATCACGGTTATGGGTCATCCACAAACCCACACTTTATCGAAGTCCATTTGCTAGGCCGCACACTGTCAGAATCACAGTTGGTCACCAGCATTACAGGGTATCTCTATCCTCGAATCTTCGTTTATCAGGGTTTTGGGTTATCCACATAAAACCCTTATCTTCAGTGGATCTTCATATTCAACAAAGGCTTGGCAGGAGGGAACTTTACGCAATGGGGACCATTGCTTCTTAAGGAGGGAGGAATGATCCGAATGGAAAATGGCCCCTTGTATTGGTTATCTATGGTAGTCATCCACCCATATTATTCATTGACCCATGGAGTTTACCCATGGTATTGTAAATGGCATCCACCCGTGGTATTGTAAAATCCACCCATGGTATTCATTCACCCATGGAATTGACACATGGTATTGTAAATGGCATCTGCCCGTGGTATTGTAAAATCCACCCATGGTATTCTTTCACCCATGGAATTGACACATGGTATTGTAAATGGCATCTGCCCGTGGTATTGTAAAATCCACCCATGGTATTCATTCACCCATGGAATTGACCCATGGTATTGTAACTAGAAAAATACTATAATTAACAAGTCACATTTTGTAAAAGGACAAATTGTCCGCCACAATGTAGCCTTTACAGTTTAGAGGCATGTAGCCACACATCTCTTCTCAGAGATAAGCTGCCATTGCCCTAGCTGGTTTATTTTCACTTGGGTTTTAATAAAAAGTTTCTTTGTGGGTTTGTTTATTGGGCATTCTCATATTTTTCTTCTGGCAATCCAAGTTTTCAGATCTTGGGGGTCTCTCCCCCCAAGATCCATTTCAATCTCTTAGATCTTGGGGGCCTCCCCCCAAGATCCGGATCACGCTAATTCAGCGACTCGCCTCACCCACATACATGTTTTTCCATTTTCTAATTTTGTCATTTATCGTTTGCATGCATGATCATTCACTTATGCTTACAATCACCATGCATTCACATTCACATTCTCTTTCAGTGGCCTATCGGTGAGTCTGGGTATCTCGATCAGGGCTCTACCTTATCGAGACCGCATTGCACAATTCGAAGAGGGAAGGCTCTGCCTTCCTCTCCAGAAATGTGCATTTCTACATAGGAGTTGTTCTCTAGGCTTGCTTTGTGCAAATCTGAGGGACACTGAATGTTGGACCATAAAATTGAATAATGCAGTCACTGAGCCTGCAACCATTGCAAGATGAGATTGTGCATTGTATAATTCCAACAATCAACAACAAGACTAGACTATGCATTGCACAGTTCCAGCAGTCAGTCAACCTCCTAGTAGCGCAATCTTGGCAGTCAGTCTCGCGACCTCTTGGTGGAAATTTCACAACCTTCTTGATCAGTCACATAGGTATGTTGCAAGTTAGTTCTCAAGTTCATTTTGGTTTTCAACTAATAGATTTCTTGCCATGAGTGTTACCATGCCTCCAGGTATTGCAAGTGTTCATCTGCCTCGCAACAATACAGGTACAATGGTTTCTAGGAGAGCAGAGTTGAAGACACCGTTTAGAGTACACTCAGGGATGTATTCGATCAAGTGTTTATGGAATTGCCTACCCATGAAGACATCAAGTTGTTCGTAGACAAGGACATCAAGAAATGATGACAGTAGCATCCCAACGAGCATCATCATGAACAACAGCTGAAGGCAGCATACCAGATGCAATGAATACAAGAGGAAGGTTGTTGACAACACAAAGGTGGAACAAAGTTGCAAGCTCAAGCAGACCCACTGGTGATGAAATAAAATTTGGAGCCTCGGACTATGAGATGACGGCACGACATGAAGATCGCGTGAAGACAGAGAATGGAACAAAGAAGGAGTTTCATGTGATGAAGAAACAACTCAAGGAAGAACATGAGCTGTACAAACAAATGAATGAGTTGTAGCAAGAACAAGAACAAAAATTGGCACAACATGAACTCACAGATGAAAGTGTTCCCATACAAGTTAAATATCCATCCTAACAGCTGGCACAGAGCATACATGGTGAGATGTGTTGTTGATTTCATGCAAGGGAATGAAACAACATGCATGTCATTGTGTGCACGCGTGTGATCACACCCATTCAACACACTCACCAAGGTAAAGACAAGAAGAAATTCCAATTGGAGTTGAACATGTAGTTGATAGTTGATGCACATGACCACCATCACACACTGAAAGATCAACACAAACACTATGCATCAGTGTGTTTCCGGTTTAAATGCACCCAAGAAGACCATGCGCATGTTAGTAGACGAGTTCGATGGAGGAGCCACACGAATGCACCCTCATGAAACAGAGACAAGTGTTTGCTTAAGCAAGATGTCACCATGGAGTGCATGCACATCATCACAGATGACCAAGCATGGCATCATCTCACCACCTTCAACACCCTAACAATGTTGAAGAGTTAGTCTCACCACAATGGACCGAGTGTTAGTGATGTCTTACATTGCTTTCTCAAGCCATTTTGTTTCACAGGGCTACATGTGCATTGTAATGTAATTTCTTGTCAAGTGTCGATAGTTGGTTGTAACAGTCATAGAGTAGATGAAGAGTCATGAGGGTAGATGAACTGTCACAAAGGGGAATGTCAAGGGTCTCCCCACCCTTTGCTATAAATATTCCCTCATAGCTCATTGTATAGGCTTTTGGTCAGCCAAGCTTGTGACAATATTGTAACGAGCCTTGGCTTCTCCACTGAGTGAAGCTAGTACATCTCTTTAGAGGAGAAGGCAGTTGTGGTTGTAACATTTCACTATTGGAACTAGTGGCTGGACATGGATGTATTGTATGACTGGAACTTACACTTCTTAATATAACAAAGCCAACACATTTCATGCATATGTTGTATTGTATTCTATGCTATCTAGTTTAATCTGAATGATATATGTATTGTTTTCTGTGCATGCATGTATGGACTATTTTGTATAAGTTTTTATGAATACTTATGAAATGTGTTGTTGGTTTCACTTTGGATTGCTCGCTAACTTGCTTTCCAACTTGTAATGCATCTTCGCTTGTGTGTTCCCTTCCAAGCTAAGTACTATTACAGGTTTCCAAGGGGAATACTCACCTCACCCTTAGTGTGTTAGAACCTCCCATGCACCTTCCTTGTCTTAATGCAACTGTCACACCCTTTCTATCAACAGAGTTATCTTGCTTGCCTATGTGCGAAATCGCAGTCAATGCATTACCATAAGACCCACTACTGGGACTCGTACACCAAATTGTCTGAGGTCTAATTGGGACTTCTTACTAGGGAGATCCCCTAACATGTTGGTGGGTCTAGCACTGTCAACAAGACCCAAAGATGGTGGGCGGACCTACCCATGGGTTTTTGCATGGGTTTAACACATGGTTTTAGGCATGATGGTTTTCTACTGATGGTATTTTGTAGATTCGGTCAAGGGCACTATGATTATTTTCTAATCTAGGATTAATGGATTGGAGTTTATGAATGCTTCGGCATGTATATACATGTATTGTAACAATGAAATAAACATAATGAAAAATCAATCTCGTAGTCTTGGTTTTGGGATCCAGGGGAAAATCTCTCTGTATATTTATATTTTGTTCTTGCCATTTTTTATTTTTTCTGTTTGAAGAATTTGTTTGCAATTAAATTCTATACAGTGTTAAACCTACATTCCAAAATGGAAATAGGAATTCATTTCAATGGATTTCATTAATGGACTACCAAAAACTAGGAAACAACATAACTCCATTATGGCCATGGTTGACAAATTAAGTAAAGAAACACAAGTCACCCCAGTGAAATCCACTTTTAAGGCCATAAACATTGTATAAATATTCATGACGGAATTTTTCATACTTCATGAATACCTGAAGTTGTAATTTCAGACAGGCATACAAAGTTTACATCCAAATTTTGGAAAGGGTTATTTGAAAATATGGGAACAAAGTTAAAATTTAGTACATCCTATCATCCTCAAACTGATGGTCAAACAGAGAGGACCAATAAGATATTGGGGATATGTTAAGGATGTATCTAAAAGACATATAGACTAAATTGGAGGATTATTTGCACTTGGTAGAGTTTGCTTACAACAATGGATATCAAACCTCCTTGAAAGTGATCCCTTTCAAAGTCATGTTTAGAATAAGATGAAAGGTACCCCTAAGCTAGGATCATCCTGAAGACAAATTGTTATTAGCACTCGGCATGTTAAAATAAATGGAACAAGTAGTTAACCATGTTAAACAAAGTTTGAAAAAAACCCTAGATCATCATATAGTTATTCATATTTGAAGAGAACTTAGAAGGAGTTTAATGTAAGAGAACATGTGTATTTAAAATTCAAGCCTAAGAAGAACAAACTTAGAATTGGCATCTCTGCCAAGTTATCTCTTATAGATTGTGGACCTTTTGAGGTGTTATCTAGGGTTGGGCATGTAGCTTATTAGCTAGCCCTACCAGCTAACATTAAAATTCATAATGTATTTCATATTTCTTTGTTGAAAAAAATATGTACATGATCCTTCTCACATAATTGAATGACATGTTGTATAGCTAGAACCAGAGGGAGAGTTCCTAACAAAACCACTACGTATTCTAGACTGAAGGGTAGTTATGCTCTAGAATACAGATGTAGCATAGTTGAAGGTTCAATGGAAACATTTTACTCCATAAGAAGCAATGTGGGAGTTGGAGGATGCTTTCAAAGGACCATATCCCTCTTTGTTTTGATAGAATTGGAAGGTATCTTTAGAAAAATATGCTAATTAGACACCATGATGGTGTCAAATTTAAGCGCAGGAGGATGTGATATCCCTTATCTTAATGTTACGTGTTGGAAACGGGATCCCCCAAGGGAAGTTTTGGGGCTTAGAGCCTAGATTTTGGTCAAAAGTTGTAACCCAAAGGTAAAGACTCCGAATATTATGGTGATGGAGTGCTAGATTGTAAAAGAGTCATAGGGTTGTCCACCCTCAATTTTGTAATGTAATGTCAGCTATAGAGATCTACCCATGGTCCACTGTTGGGCATGGAATCCCCCCAAGACATGTTTTGGGGCTTAAAGCCCAAGTTTTGACCGAATCTTGTCGTAAAAGCTCTGTGAATTGTGAGCATGGGGCGTGAAAGTATAATAGACTCTAGGGTTCTCCACCCTAGTTTTGTAATGTAATGTCGGTTGGATAGACCTACCCATGGTTTGTGGACCATGGGTTTGTATAAACAGAGCAAGGCTCTAAGTGTAGAAGGAGAGAAAAACAGGAAATAGAATAGAAGCATGAGAAGTCTAAGTGATTGAGTCGAAGTGTAAAGTGTGTTTGTGGGTCGTAGAGTAGGAGAAGGCTCTACAACTGAGTGCAAAAAGGCCTAGTAGTCCATAGCTAAGCACGCAGGGTGGGTTGAGTCTATAACCATTGGAGAATCAATAAAGAGAATTTTTTCTATAATTCAGTGTATCTCTTCCTGGTTTAATCCATGATTGGATATTTGCAAATATACTGTTTATTTACTGTGCGAACCTATATGAATGTTTGGTATTGTTAAGTATAACTTAATACATTTAAGTAGGAAAAGGTGCTTAAATAATACTCGAAGATAAATAAGATCACGGGTAATAGTGCAGAGCATGACACAACCCCTGGATAGGGCTGCACGAAGGCAGGGTATCAGGCCACGAGGAATGGAAGGTGTGCGAAGCCACCTGCATCAAGGAACAAACAAAGGACCATTCAAACTCATCAAACATCTCCAGGGTGCAGAAACCTGGTTCTAGCACCCTCCCATACTACTTTGGGTGAGACCTCAGCCCGCGCTCCATGGACTGTTGCCGAAAGGGCCAGTAGTATCGAGATTTTTTTGGCTAATTAACTCTGAACCTGGGTCAGGCCCCAATAAGCCAAAAAATGGTTTCGTTTCCGAGACTGGGATCTGTATAGAGATGTTTGATGTCGTATCACTGGAATCCGACAAAGAAAGGAATTGAAGAGTGGTTGGATAGAAATATTCATGAGTTCGCGGTGCAGGAAAATTGGGATCCATGATTATCAAAGGAAGAGTGGCTAGGTCACTACTTGTATATGAAGATCCAAAAAAATTTCTTTGCATCCTTCCCTATTGAGTTGTACGAGTGGATTGCGAAGCTAGCAGATAGCTAAGGAAGGTGTAAACTCGACAAACCTGTTGTGTGGACTCCAGAATTGGTGGGAAGACTAGAAGCATCGGAAGATCAGATTGCACACTCTGTCGATCATTGGCTTGATTGAATCATAGGAGGAATCATCACTGAATTCATGGTAGACACTTCAGTCAGCTATAACGAGGCAAAACGATGCTTCCTTAAGGGACCATGAGGTAAGTACATTAAATCTTTGAACACTTGGATTAAAATGCTAATGTGTGAAAAGAAGGTTATGAAAATAAATTGATGTTCAGGGTTACGTGAAGTGGGAGAATCTATAGAAATGAAGGTAGCGTAGAACTAGAGACTAGCCCCTTGATTTCCCCTCCTCATGGAGGTGAAGAAGAACTCACGAAGGCCTCGCTAAGAAGTGAAATCAATCTGATAAGGCATAGAATTCTGTGCATACCATCCCCACCCATGCCACCACCAGTTTCACTGTCTTCACCCCCAACTTCACCCATACCATCTCCACCACCATCGCGAAGCAGTATGTCCAACATGATCCTTTACTATAGAATCCCCCCAAGATAGGTTTTGGGGCTTAAAGCCCAAGGGTTGACCGAATCTTCTTGTAAAAGCTCCGCGAATTGTGGGTGTGGGGCGCAAAGTTATAATAGAGTCACAGGGTTGTCCACCCTAGTTTTTGCAATGTAAAGTCAGTTGGATAGACCTACCCATGGTCTATGGACCATGGGATTGTATAAATAGAGTGAAGCTCTAAGTTTATAAGATAGCTAATACAAGATAGAATAGAAAAAGCTGAGAGAGTCTAAGTGATTGAGTTGAAGTGTAAAGTGTGTTTGTGGATCATAGAGTAGGAGAAGGCTTTGCAGTTGAGCATGCAGAGACCTAGTAGTCTGTAGCTGAGTGCGTAGTTGGCTTAGTGGGGCCTAGCCCAGGTTCAGAGATGATTTAGCCAAACAAATCCTAGTACTACTGGCCCTTTCGGCAATAGTCCACAAAGTGCGGATTGAGGTCTCTCCCAAAGTAGTATGGGAGGGTGCTAGAACCAGGTTTCCACACCCTGGAGATGTCTGATAGTTTCAAGTGGTCCGTGGTTTGACTCAGCATGCACGTCGCTACGCACACTTACTGTACCTCGCAACCTGAGATGTTGCCTTCGCATAACCCTACTTGGGGGCTGAACACTGTTATTACCTAAGTCCTTACTAGTAACTCAATATTATTTGATTAACTTAGCTGATCTGTATACTTTTCCGTTATACTTAACAACATTCCCAATTCATAAAAGTGCATGAAGTAAATAAACAACATAATTACAAGTAAATCAAACATGTAATAACTTAGAATAGATACACAAAATTGGTAGCATAATCCTTCTTTATTAACATCTTCTCCGGTTACAGACTCAACTCTACCTTGTGCTCTCAGCTGCAGGGGTCCACACACTCAGTTGCAAACTCTACTAGGCCTTTGTGCACTCAGCTACAGAGCCTCTTCCTACTATGACCCAAGACACTTAGACTCTTGCTTTGTACTTCACTATCTGTTGGGTAGCGGATCCCTTGCGTAATGGTTTCGGGGCTTAAAGCCCACAATGTAGGGTAATGATATTGTAAAAGTTCCACGAAGTAAACAACATGCGAATTGTAATGGGTCGAGTCAAAGGGTTTTCCACCAAAAAATGATGTAAAATAATAGAAAGCAAGTTAGCCTGCCCATGGTCCGTGGACCATGGGAAGGTATAAATAGAGTGAGATTTTAAGGATAGAAGGTAGCTTTCGGCTAAGATCTGATGTATTATGGACTTGTGAAGGAAATATTCACTCTAAGTCTATAAGTCCAAGTGGTGGGTAGTAGTAGTTAAAGAAGGCTTTGTAGTTGTGTGTGCAAAGGCCTGGTAGAGTCTGCAACTATGTGCCCAAACCCTTGCATCTGAGTGCACAAGGTCGGACTGATTGTACTAAACAGATGATTAATAAAGATAAGTGTTTTTGAATTATTGTGCCTTTGATTGTAGATCTATATGTTTATGCTTATGTTCTGAGTTGTGCATATTTGTAAGTTTTATGGTTGAGCGTGCTGGTTATTACTGTTGAATGTTGGATTAAATACTTTAAGAATTAGATCTGATCTATAATAAATACATTAATAATAAGAATCTACGAAGTGTCTCATCGTTGATCTACGCGAAGGCCAGACAACTATGTAGAGTAGCGTGAGCGTGCAGAGCTGTTCATGACCCTTCCAGTCCTCATCAAGACATCCCTAGGGTGCAGAAACCTGGTTCCAACACCCTCCCATACTGCCTCGGGTGAGACTTCAGTCTGTGCTCCACGGATTGTTGTTGAAAGGGCCGATAGTGCGGGATTTGTTTGGATAAAACACTTCTGAACTTGGGTCAAGGCCCATCAAGCCAACAAATGGTTCCATTGCTGGGACTGAGATCTGCCTAAGGGATGTCTAATGTCGAAACATTGGAACCCTACAAAGAAAGAGATTGAAGATTGGTTGGATCAGAAGCTCCAAGAGTTTGTGATACAAGAAAGCAAAACTCCATAGCTATATGAGAAGAGGTGGCTGGATCACTACATATACATGAAAATCCACCAGATTTTCTTCGTGTCTTTTTCATCAAAATTATATGAGTGGATCACGCAGCTAGTAGATAGCCAGGGAAGGTGCAAGCTTGATCAACCCATAGTGGAGATTCCAGAGTTGGTGTGCAGGCTAGAGGCATCGAAAGATAAACTCGCACGGGGAGTAGATCATTGGTTAGATCTGATAATAGGAGGGTTTATCATTGAGTTCACGATAGATACAACCGTGAGCTACAACGAAGCAGAAAGACGTTTTCTCAAGGGAACACGGGGTAAGTACATCAAATCGTTGAATACTTGGATTAAAATGTTGTTATGTGAAAAACAGGTTATGCAAATCCATTGATGTCTGAGGTAACGCGGAGTGGAAGAGGCTACCAAGGGATTGAAGGATTAGAGAATAGTCCCCTGATTTCACTTTTGTGAGAAAGCGAGGAGAAGCTCATAGGGTTCTCTCCGAGAAGTGTGGTCTGGTTGATAAAGCAATGTATTCCATAGTTACCACCTCCACCCATGCCATCACCCACTTCATCTATATCAACCCCATCTTCACCTACCCCTCCTCCATCACCTTCAAGAGTTGGATCAAGTTGCCCATATTTAGAGGTGTAGGGAATGAGGAACCATACCAGTTTTGGTTTGTGGTAAAGGTAGTGTTATAAACATATTTGGGTGCATCAACCCCAAACTTATATGTCGATGTATTAGGGTTCATCAACCCCTAAAAGAGTTGTTTCATACCCTAAATGAACTTATTCATCTGAGTGCGTCATTCCCCAAAAAGCTCCACTTTAGAAATCATCTAGAAACTGCCTAAACTAAACCGTATTGACTGTTCCACTATCAAAGTGTGATGCATACTGACTGCTACATTATCACAGTGCAATGCATACTATTTAGGCCATCTATAGGGTGCAATGGGCAAGGATGGAAAAATTTCCGGGACAGTTTGTTAGTTGGTTGCTCATGGATTCTTCTAGAAACTTCTTCTGTGCCACTTGCCTCTCTGAATTTGCCCAAGAATGAATAAGGGAAATAAGAAACCATATCTAATCCCCTCTCTTGTGAAACCAATTGTAACAAGTGGAATGACACTAATCAAACCCCATGGATGACTCACACCCTTGCAAATAGCTATAAATGGATCTCCAATCCAAGAGATCAGAAGGCTGGAAGGTTGTGAATTGCAAGTAAGTGCTGATAGTTTGTAATTGAGGAGAGAGCATTGTATTCTTGTTGGTCTGATATTGCTATTTCATGAGGTGAAGAAGGATTGAAGCTAGGAAGATGGCACTAGATCAGAAAACTCAGTTGTAATTCTTTATTCTATTAATAAAGCTCTTCAAGTTTTCTCCCATATGATTGTGCAATTGTGAATGCTATCATTTTGTTCATTATATATCTGATTATGTAATGTTTATGTTGTAATAGATCACGATGCTTTGACGGTTCTTTGTTGTTGTACTTGTGTAGGTACTCTCCAAGCATGTTAAGTACAGGGAGGAGTTGCAGGATCTGCCAAAGGAGAGAGAGATGAAGGAAGGGATTAAGCGGAAGTTCTAGGTTGGTTCCACTATCTTTCTCTTATCTATTACACATAGGAAAAATCATTGAATTGCTTTAAGTTGTTGTTTCTAGGGTAGCTGCCAAACCTAGAGGGTTAGTTGTTCGACAAGACACTAACTTTCCTAGAAGAAAATTGTGACTCCGCTAGGGAAAGAACAGGTGTTTGTTTGTTTTTATTGTTTGTTTTATGTTCAATTTGATAAACTATAGACAGAGTCTGAAGCCATCAAAGTAGCTTTCAAACTGCTCTTTCTTTGCAATTGCATAGTAGATGAATGCTGCTTTAGTCAATCTTTGGTTTAGTTTATGAATTAACCATTTGACTTGCAAGCACATCTAGATGCCCCTTTGGTAGCTCAGTAACCTCTCAAGACATTCCATCATACTTTGCTCATTATTGTTCATCAAAACCAAGCTTGATTTCATTGAAAATTGCTCCACAGTTGAGTCAAAAACCTTTTTAGTCATGCTCGCTGGACCATCGCACTATCTTCCACTGTGTTCCAGTATGCATCCCACCTCCCCAATGTAGAAAGTGTGATGCATATTACTTTCTGTGAAGCCTGGGTACGATGATTGATTGAACTCTTTTTCCATCTAGAAATTGAAGATTTTTGAACTGTTTTCAATTTTGTTTGGTTGTTTTGTTGCAAATGAACAATATCTCTTCACTGAAACTTACTTGCATCACTTAATTCAGCCCCACATAGACAAGGATTGTTAAATGTTTCTTATGTATTACTTTATCATTTGCAATATTTAGTTGTAAGTTGTTTTTCTTGTCGATTGATCTTTGTCGAAAGAAGTGTCGTAAAGTCATTCCTCTTTCAAATTCTGAATTGTCATAAAGTCTTCATTCATTAAAGATCAATTGATTTATATGTGCATATGATTTGTCTTTTCATTTAAAGTGTCATATTTATTCATCTCTTTAAAATCGAAAGCGTCGTAAAGTCTTCCTTTTTGCTTAAGAGAAATTGTTGTAAATTGTCGCTTTTATGAAAAGACATTTTTGATCATTTGTGCATTAATTTTCCTTTCTGTATCATTCACATTAAGGGAAAATGAAAATAAATACATGCAATTTGCATTATTCATATTAAATTTTGTGAATGGTTGATAGGAATAGCTAGGGAAATTACATTATATGTGCTCTTTGCTCTTTGTCAAAGATCTTATTGCTCTATCCTTTAGTAGCTAAGGTTTTCATCATTCAAACTAAATCAACAGTTTGCTTATCATGATAGTTTCATTTTAGGAATTGTGAACATATATCACGTGGTGAACCTTCAAAGGAAAATTTTAATCAAGATCAACTTAAAATGAACCTCAATTAACTTAACAACGCTTTGGAATTTAACGCAACACATTTAGAGGTCTAGGCTAGAGATGTGTTCCGACGTCATTGAACCTAGTGGCTATCGTTTTCATTGAAGGTTGGGTGATTCCTTGTCTTTGATACGACAAGTGCTAGCATGGACTTGTTCTTCCCATACCATTGCATATATATTGGGAGACCCCCGTAGGCTTAATTCCTTTATACATAGGAAACTAAGTCTGCCACCTTATCGATCGTAATGCACTGAACACAACATTTAGAAAATTGATTGCCATACATAAGTCCTTGGTAATTTCTCTTTAATTTATCACCAAGGTGTATATTGTTGTTTTGCGATTGGTCTAGTAAACCTTTTTGTCTAGATTCTCCAGAGTAGTCACTTTTGTTCCTTTTCGACTCCTTAAAAGAAAAGGTCCATCTGAGCACTTGTCCTTTCAGGCTCATTAAAAATCGAAGGCGACTAGAGTCATCTTTAGCTTTTTCTCGACTTTTTAGAACTAAAGAAGCAAAGTTGCGTCTAAAGTGTCGTTAAAATTAATTGATCGTGAATAACATCCCTTTTCTTAGTTGATCTTAGGTTGAGACATATGGTGACATATCTAATCAAGGAATCCCTTTTGATGGGAATCTTAGTCCTTTTCCTTCTTTATGAAATATTGGTGATCCTTATATGGCTACATTGTCCCTTCTGAGATTTACCATTGGCTTGCCAGTATGGTTGTTTTCAACCTCCTTGGTTCAAAATTTCGAGTTTTCTCCGTAATCAAGTACACCTCCAACTGGACAAAATCAACCTCGAGTTGATCCTAAAGTTGACCCTTTGCCTTCTTCCTCGTTTGTTTCTTCTTCCCCTTCTTCCTCTTTGCTTAGTGAAAGTGTTGGTACTAGTAACTAGGTGGCTAAGAAGAAGAAGAAAGGGAAGAAGAAGAAGAAGAAGCCAATTTAGCAAGGGGACAACCAAGCAACCATTGCTTTGAATGCAACATCTGATGAAAAATTCATCTGTTAGGCCTCACAAAGTAAAATATCCATGCAAACTTTGTGTGGGAGACCATCTTCTTCAAAATTGTCCTGATATTCCTTAGTTCTTAGAAGATTGGTCTTCACGTTCACATCATTCCATGTCATCAACCTATGGAGATGATGTTGGTGACACACCATCAATTAGTGATAGTAAAGTTCATGGAAAGAAAGGAAAAGTTAAGGTTCCATGTAGGTTATGTAAAGGGAATCACCCCATTTACCTTTGCACCTATATGGATGAAGCCAAGAAAGTGTTGGATTACCGTCCTGCTTCACCGCAACGACTTTTATCTGGTTACAGGAAAATCTCCCTAAACCCTTCACTAGTCGATGAACCGACTAACAAAAATCAACCATTGGTTGAAACCACTCTCTCTGAAAGTGAATCCTATGAGTCTATACCTGATCCAAATCAACAGGTCGAGGTAATGGCTGACCCAATTTCACCTTCAGTTAATCGTACCTTTCTCGAAGAGAGTGAAAATCATACCACTCAAGTTCTTTTTGTTACCTGAGATTCAAATGAGCTTGGGGGCAGTCCACCTGTTTCATTAAGTCAGGAGGAAAATCCTCCAGTTCTTGAAACTCAAGGGGTTAATTCTCTTTTTTCTATAGTACCCCCTCCAAGTAGTCTAGTCACTTCCTTTGATTAGAATCGACTGGCAAGATTCCGCCTTCCTTCTTATATGCCTTTCCAAATCACAGTACAAGTTTGTAAAATGATTGTATCTAGAACTATTATAGACGAAGGTGCATCAGTGAGTATCCTTTCCTCAACTACTTGGAAAGCGCTTGGTTCACCACCACTTGTGCCTATTACACAAAATCTATTGGGTTTTAACAAAGGAACTAGTCGACTGTTAGGGATCCTTCCTTAGTTACCTATTACTTTGGGAGGGGAAACTATTTATCTGAATGTGATGGTAGTCCCAAGCCCTTTAGATTAAAATTTACTTCTTGGGCGTGACTATTTTTATGATATGGGAGCTATTGTTTCAACACTCCTTTGAGTGATTTATTTCCCACATGAAGGCAAAATTGTCACCATTGACCAACTTTCATTTCCCAGTACAAATATATCTCCTAGTTAACCATCATCCCTCAATGGTCCTTTTGTACCAATGGTATCATTCCCTCCACGGGTTAATTATGTGGCAACTTGTTCCATACCTACATCAACTGATGATTAATTTAGTGATGTTGTACATTATGTATTGGGAGCATTGGAACCAGATCTCTCCTTTATGACCACTTATCAATTCTGACCAAGGGTCTTCGAGGATAGTTCGTTGTCCTGTGTCAACCTTGTTAGAAAATGAAACCAAGGTTCTCCGAGGATAGTTCGTTTTCTTCTGTCAACCTTGTTAAAAAATGAAACCAAGGGTCTTCGAGGATAGTTTGTTGTCTTGTGTCAGCCTCCTTAAAAAATGAAACCAAGGGCCTTTGAGGATAGTTCATTGTCTTGTGTCAACCTCGTTTAAAAAATGAAACCAAGGAATCCGAGGATAGTTCTTTTTCATGTGTCAACCTCATTAAAAATGAAACCAAGGAATATGAGGGTAGTTCTTTTGCTGTGTCAGCCTCACTAAAAAATGAAACAACTCTTACAAGCATAGTTTCTTGTCTTGTGTCAAGCTCATTAAAAAATGAAACAAGGAATTTGAGCAGAGTTCCTTGTCTTGTGTCAAGCTTATTAAAAAAAAAAATGAAACAAAGTCCCAAGTTGAGTCTTTGATTAAATCTCATAAAATCCCAGTCCATTCTTTCACTTGATCTCGTAAAAGAACCTTCATTTCATCCACTTGATAGCCATGAGTAGTCTACTTAGGTGAATGTAATGAAGCTTCAAGGGCATGTATCTAGTGGTAAAGATAAGTTTCCCTATAGGTTATGTGATTGGTTTATCACACCATTCACCTTTGTCTATCTGGATGAATCCAAAAAGGTGTTGGATAACCGTCCTACTTCATCACAGTGACTTCCATCTGGTTACAGGAAACTCTCCCTTTCATCATGCTGGGGGAATGCAAACCATTTTCAAGCAAGGTTTTTTCATTTTGAGCTTGTGTAAAAATTAAACTAAATCTAAGCACAGTTTTTTGTTTCAAGCTTGTGTAAAAATGAAACTGAATCCAAGCATAGTTCCCTATGGTTCAAGCTTGTGTAAAAATGAAACTGAATCTAAGCATAGTTTTTCGTTTCAAGCTTGTGTAAAAATGAAACTGAATCCAAGCATAGTTCCCTATGGTTCAAGCTTGTCTAAAAATGAACCCATTTTCAATTTTTAACCCTCGTGATTGCCATTCTATCAACTTTTTCTATTAGATGAGCCTTGGTTGTTTTCATCCCATTGCCACCATCTCTTTGGTTGCTCTACCATTTTTTGAGGAACAGTTGGAATGAGTGGTCTTATTAGCTAGCCTCTTCACGTAAATCAACATGTTTTGAGAAGTTCCAACATCACCGAAACCAATTTCTACCCTAGACACCACTCGTTACTAAAAAAAGAGTCCTCTTTAAAACTCTTTTCAGACTCTCTAAACATGAAAAGATAGGCTAGCGCTTGCTTTTTCGGCTCGTTAAAATATTGGAAACGTCATCCCTATTGTATTATTTTATCCTTTTTCGAACCTGAGGGATTACTTTATGAAAAAGAACTTATAGAGTTTTCTTTTTGTCTCTTTTCAAACTCTCTAAACATGAAAAGGACCGAGTTATCCTTGTCGTTAAACTCATTAAAATAATAGAGACAAACTTGTCCATCTAGATGAGACCGAGTTTCACTGTCGCTAGACTCGTTAAAACATCAAATAGCGACCGATTTTCCTGAAGGGTGAATTATACAACAAGCATATGTTATCCTCCTCAAGCTTGAAAAAAATAAAGAGGTACTGGTTAGCAATGACTGGGGAAAAAGGGAAAAAACTTGAAGAGTTTATGGTAGCAAGTCACTCTTGAACATGACACTTTCACCTCATCTCCATCATTGAGTTTGGTTGTGTTATTCTGTTCACTGGTCATCATATCATTTGTCTTTCATACCATCCATTCTTTTGGGGTTAATGCTACCAATTAATTTCAATGTCACCGACATGTTCAAGAGAAGACATCCAATTGAGAAGTCATCCAGTTAAATGTACCATAGATTGCAATACCTCTAACCTTCATTTTTCATGACCACCATTCCTGAACCTTGTATTGTCAGTTCATTTTCACCTCCAAAAATCATTTTCCTCATTTCATGTCGTAGATGTGGGATACATCAAGGCCCTCCTACGATGAGTCGATTCTTGTTGACATTAGTTCATTATCAAAGAAGTTGACTTAGAAAAAACCCTTATAGTGCTTTGAAGCTTGCATACATCAATGGCAAGTTTCTCACTTCTGGCGACAGGTTGATATCAATGGCCTTCGACCGAAAGATTTTACATGGTGTTTGACTTCGGATCATGTATTCACACCACTTGAAATGTACTGTAGTACTTTGAGGATCATTTTCATTATCGGTGATCCCTCTCGCATCTGTTAACAACTCACATCGTTGGCTAGTAATCAAGCGATGTCTTTCCATGTTCGACTTTAGAACATCTCTTCACATGGATTGACTTGTACATCGAGCGAAGATTAAACGAGTTTGAAGACCCTGGATCTAGTTTCATCCATCTAGGTTGTGATATATTCAGGGATATAAAAACATCAAATGTACAAAGGCTCTACACAGATGGTCATCCTAATCATGGATTGCGACTCTATATTTGTAGAATCATGAGTCTATATCTATAGACGACTATCTAATCTATGTATATGAAATGAAATTTATAAAGCTGAGCATGGGAATGCCTCCCTTAGCTAGATCATGAAAATCATGTTATGATGATATATTGTATTGTAACTTATGCATGTCACTTTCCAGTTTGAAACTTCGGATCCTCATGATAAAGCATTTCACCTAACATGAATTTTTACGACCTCATGCTTGAGGGGGCAACTGTTATAGACATATTTGGGCACATCAACCCCAAACTTATATGTTGATGTATTAAGTCTCATCAACCCCTAAAAGATTTGACCCTAAAGGAACTTAGTCATCTGAGTGCATCATTCCCCAAAAAGCTCCGCTTCAGAAATCATCCGGAAACTACCTAAACTGAACCATACTAACTACTCCACTATCAAAGTGCGATGCATACTGACTGCTACACTGTCATCGTGCGATGCATACTATTTAGGCCTTCTATAGGGTGCAATGGAGGAGGATGGACAAATTTATGGGACAATTTGTTAGTTGGTTGCTCATGGAATCTTCTAGAAACTTCTCCTGTGCCACTTGCATCTCTGAATTCGCCCAGGGATGAACAAGGGAAATAGGAAACCATCTCCAATCCCTTCTCTTGTGGAAAAAATTGTAACAAGTGGAATGACACTAATCAAAGCCCATGGATGAATCACACCCTCACAAATAACTATAAATGGATATCGAATCCAAGATATCAGAAGGATGGAAGGTTGTGAAGTGATGATAGTTTGTAATTGAGGAGAGAGAATTGTATTCTTGTTAGTGTGATATTGCTATTTCATGAGGTGAAGAAGGATTGAAGCTGGGAGGATGGCATTGGATCATAAAGCTGGGTTGTAATTCTCCTTTCTATTAATAAATCTCTTCAAGTTTTCTCCCATATGATTATGCAATTGTGAATTCTATCATTTTGTTCATCATATATCTGATTCTGTGATGTTTATGTTGTAATAGATCATGATGCTTTGATGGTTCTTTGTTGCTGTACTTGTGCAGGTACTATCCAAGCATGTTAAGTACGGGGAGGAGTTGTAGGATCTGCCAATGAGAGAGAGATCAAGCAAGGGATTAAGCGGAAGTTCCAGGTTGGTTCCACTATCTTTCTCTTATCTGTTACACATAGGAAAAATCATTGAATTGCTTTAAACTATTGTTCCTAGGGTACCTGCCAAACCTAGAGGGTTAGTCGTTCGACAAGACACTAGTTTTCCTAGAAACATGCAATATGGGAAGACTGAGGCATTAAGGATGATAACATTAAAAAGGATACTTTGGTGAGTGCGCTGCAGGATCACACATTGACGTGGTATATTAAGCACTCTAGTGATCATCCCAATGCTGGAATAGCAGAGATCCAGGATGCATTGAGCAAAGAGTTTAACCAACCCAAATTAGAAACTTAGTCAATCATCAGATTTAAGGAATTTGTGATTCTTCCAGGCAAGACTCCATGGGATATGGATCAGCACTTGAAGAGCATGATCTGCAAAGCCAACATGATGCTGAAGGATGCACATCACCGTGCATGGTTTGTGGCATCTTTGACACCACTAAGGACGACACTGTCAGAGTAGAAGATCTCAACCTAGGCTGAAGCATTAGAGATAGTGATGAGGTTGCATGAAATTCCAATACAAGATCTGGGGTTGGAAGTTCAGCAAATCCATGCGCAACTACAAAACCTATTCTAAGAGATGCAGAGCTTGAAACAGGATAGGGCGCCTTGGCCAGAAGTGCGAGAAGAATTGTGATGCATAAAATGTAGAAGCCAGGGCCATGATAAGGATCATTGTCCAGTATTCAAGAACTATTTGGCAGGGGGAGGGCCAATGCCATTGAGACCAGAGGTGCAGGCAGGACCAAGTGCAGCGCTCACGCTCTGGTGCACGATCTATTAGGTAGGAGGAAAGCACACAATGGACAACTATCATCTATTACAGAAGTTTACACAGACCCTCAACAACTATTTTGCAATTTTTCTAGATCGGTGGGTCACGATGAACAAGACTGTCGGAGTTATGAATTTTTGATGGATCGAACACCTGCCTACAGGATGTGGATTGAGATGCGAGGTTAGGATCGAGCCGCAGCAATAGCGCATGGTGGGTTCTAGGGGCGAGGACGAGGACAAGGAGGAAAGGGACCTGGATGAGGCTGTGGACAATTAATATACAACAATTATGGGGGACCTGGGCACTACGCGCGTGACTGTACCAATCCAACTAGGATATCGTGTTCCTACTGTGATAAGTATGATCACGAAATGATATATTGTCCCATGCTGATAGCACATATACACAAGAAAAGGGTAGCACAACCTACACCAACACAGAATGTCCAAATGATGAGGTCTAAACTGCACGAAGAAGACCCCAACGTGAACATGATGCTCAGAAGTGGCACAACGATAGGGGAAGATAAAGGGAAACAACTTGAAGAAAATACATGGGTGCACAAGGTCCCTATAAAGAAACCTGATTTCAACTTGGGACATGTGAAGGAAACGTTTATGGAAGCTAAGAAGAGCTTCGTGGAGGTCTCTACCCCAGGTAGTAAGGATCAACCCGAGCCAGAAATGGATCCCTCTATGCTAACTACATTTTTAGAGACATGTATAAAGCTGCTATGTGACAATAAGGCAGTTAAGGGATTACAAGAGTTGATAACTAGGTGCGCAGGGATAGGTGAACCATGTGTGGTCCGCAAACTCAGAAGGCATGCTTTTCACACTGGGTAGGAAATGCAATTGACAACGTGGATTGGCAACTTTGAAATGGATCAGGTCATCCTGGACTTGGGTTCAGATGCAAATTTGCTACCTAAACAGACATGGGAATGCATGGGCATGCCTGCATTACAGTGGTCTCCTATTCAACTACGAATGGCAAACCAACAAAAAATCTTGCCCATGGGGAGATTGCAAGGAGTAACAGTGGATATAGAAGGCGTGAGCACACAAATGAACTTTCAGGTAATAGAAATTGTGGATGATATCAACCCTTACCTTGCATTGCTAGTAATAGAATGTGCCACAGATATGAATGGAGTCATAAACTTAAAGAAGCGGAAGATGATATTTGAGAAAAAGTCCCTACGCGTAGTTATTCTACTAGATCTAGACAAAGGAGCACGCTACAATGAACTCGTACGCAACAATGGAAGTGAGAATGACTTGGATTATATTTACAAAATAACTGCGAGAAATTGGGATTAGGTAAATCTGACTGTGGAGGGGTGAATATTGGGGAAGTGCGCAGATTCCTACACCTTGAATTCAGATGAAGAAGATGAACACTGGCACAATTGGTTGAGCCAAGTAACAATGCTACATTGTAATATGATGACTAAGTCACTGCGTTGCGTAACAGCTCAAGATTGAGATCTACTGACGTATGATGGGTTGACAGCGGTGGATGAATTCCTGAACAAGTTTGAGGTTGCAGTACTAGAGCACCAGAGGTTCGATGCATTGAAGTGGGCACTGCACGTAATGCCTACACGCTGGTGGGGAACACATGAAGGAACCTTTGAAAACTGGCATGGCTGTAGAAGGATGATGTAGATAAGTTTTGGGAAGCCTGGACTATGAATAACCGAGAAATACGATGGATGTGATGACCTGCACATACACCTCACAAAATGGACCAAAGCCTATGGAGAAGAACCCCAACCGGAGTGGGTACACTTATTTTACCATACCTTGGATGTCATCCCAAAGAACTAGTATACTGAGACAGAACTCCGACATGGTATAGGTGAATGGGATATCTTACGTGAAGGAATTTTATTAATGTTGTTATTTGAGACCAATGGATGGATACTGTTGACGATGCGCTATAGGTTTTGAAAGCTGCCATTTTCAAAATACCTCAGGAACCAGAAGAAATAGTGCAACCAGTATGGTCACATCAGTTAAGTCAGGCCCTAGAATGTTACAATGTTCAAGTAGAGGATGATGATGATGACCCCAAAAACATCAATATTCCGGAAACAGAGGGGAGCCGCGAGGTTTGTAGACCATCGCTCGAGGACCCCAACATCACAGTGCCCTTAAAAATGAAGCAAGTAAATATTGGTACATATGAGGAACCGAAGTACGCGACGCTTGGAGACTATTGGGATGATGCCACAGTGGATAAGGTCGTCGAGTTACTTCGAGAATATCAAGACTTATTCCCGACCAAAATCACGGAGTTAAAAGGGATCCTCGACGACCTAGGAGTGATGAAGATAACTCTGAAACTAGACATGAAACCAGTTAAGCAACATCCTTACTGCTTGAATCTGAATTATAAGGAAAAGGTCCATGAATAATTGGACAAAATGCTGGTAGCATGAATTATTTAACCAATGGAAGAGTCTAACTAGGTGAGTCCTATGATAGTGCAGGAGAAAAAACAAAAGGGCGAAATTCCAATCTGTGTGGACCTCCGAAAGCTGAATAATGCATGTGTCCATGATCCGTTCCCAACACCATTCACAGATGAAGTCCTGGAGAATGTTGGTGGGTAGGAAGCGTACTCATTCATAGATGGGTTCTCAATGTACCATCAGATCAATATCACACTAGAAGATAGAAGCAAGACAACCTTTGCGACCAAATGGGGATGTTTCTAGTACACTGTTATGCACTTTGGATTGAAGAATGCGCCAGCGATATTTTTGTGCATAGTAGTGGCCGCATTCAAGGAATTCATCCATAAGTTTTTGGAAGTCTATTTTGATGATTGGACTATATTTGGGCTGGTCAAGAAACACATCACAAGTTTTACGGTTGATGCTGGATACGTGTCGACGACACCAGATTTCACTGAACCTTAAGAAATGCACTTTCCTCGTCCCCTTCGAAAACTTGCTTAGTCATGTGGTCTGTACACAAGGCTTGATGGTGGATCCCATGAAGGTTGCTGTCATACTCAATCTGGAGGCACCGCAAAGTGTCAAACAACTGCGCACCACATTGGGACACACTAGGCACTATCGAAAGTTCATTAAGATCTATGCACAAATCACGACACTAATGGAACAGTTGTTGAAAAGGGATGCTACATATTGTTGGAATGAGGAATGTAAGAAGAGTCTGGAGGTTCTCAAGGAAAAAATGGCATCTGCTCCCATTCTGGTCTTTCCAAAATGGGACATCGAATTTCATGTAAATGTTGAAGTGTCGTGTATTGCGTTGGGTGCTGCACTTAAGCAGGAAGGTGCGGAAGGTGTCGATCACCCAATTGCGTTCACAAGCCGATGACTATCCAAAGCTGAAAATAACTATTCTACTACTGAGCGCAAGGGACTGATGATGGTATACACACTCCATAAATACCACCACGATCTGCTGGGTGGGCACTTTAAGATGTATATTGATCATTCCGCATTGAAAATAGTTAGTGAATAAGCCTATGTTGGGGGGGCGTATTTGTAGATGGTTGTTACTATTCTAAGACTATGACTTCAAAGTCATTGTGAAGTTGAGACGCTTAAACACAGGTCTAGATCACCTCTCACGAATTGAGAACAGTGAGGAGCCAACAAATTTGGAGGAAGGACTACCTTATGCACAACTCTATGCAGTGCATGTTGTGGATGACCAGTTCGAGGACATAATCCACCTCTTAACCATAGGGACCGGGCTGTAGGGATATTCAGTTTAGTGGAGGAAAGAATTGGTGATACACACAACAGATTTTACTATTATCGCATGGCACCTTTACGAAATGGGAAGAGATGAAATATTACGAAGATATGTACCTGAACTTGAGCGAGGAAAGATCCTCGCTGAAGCAAATGGGGAGGCTACAAGAGGGCATTATGTTAGGCCCCTATACTACTATTTTAACCCCTTATTGTTATTAATACAACTGCCTTATTATATTGATGTACCCATGTAGTGCTCATATTGTTACTATTGTGCCCCATAGAAGCCCACTATTGTTATTATTGTGCCCTCACATTATTATTGTTATGTCGACTCTGATTATATTATGAACCCTTAGACTCCTATATATAGAAAGAAGGTCTTTTCATTTGTATCATCCAAGAATTGTTCATTTATGTATTGTAAAGGAGGTTTCCCCCTTGAAGAGGCTGGATTCTAAGGCGTTGATCTATCTTTTCTATCTTTTTGTGAGTTAGTTTCATAACATCTGGTATCAGAGCTAGGTTCTAGGGTTTCACTGCTCCAAATAGGTCATCGTGGCATTTTCGCTATAAATTTTTTTCTGCGATGTTTTAGAAGCAAAAAAAACCCCATTTGAGACGAAATTGCACTGAACCTTAGCTCTGAATTTCAGATCTTTTTGCACAATCACAATATTTGTGGAGATATGATTTGAGGAAGTTGGTCTTTTTGCAGACTCCTGAATTACATTCCAAACAGGTGACTTGGGGAAAATAGTCATAACTTTTGTTTTGAGCATCAAATTGAAATTTTGTAAGAAGTTGTAGAACGAGGACAAACTGTAGTTTCTTGTATACATTTTTCAGATCCAAATGCTGAAATAGTGACACGTGGCACATCGTACAAATTTGCTCTACTGAACTAGTCTATAATTAGGTCAGCGTGGGAGATTTGGCATAACTCTTCCTTGGAGAATCTAGTTTGGATCCAATTAGTGGCATTGGAAAGAGGACATAGAGGGCTACTACAATTCACAATTTCAGAACTAGAAGAACCAAAATCACATAGTTATAGTCATTTCAAGATCGAGCTCCTAAAATCAAGAAAAGGCAATATGAGGAAGTTTGATGGCAAGGATCCGATAAATTGGATACTTCAGATGGAGTAATATTTTGATCTACATGGTGAACCACTATTACAAAAGGTATGTATTGAGTCTTCATATTTAGAACCTGATCAATTTTTATGGTATAAAGGGCTTTGATCTCGTAAACAACTTGTTATGTGGTCAATTTTCATGGAGGAAATGATAGCACATTATGAGGATACAAAGAGCAACACCTTCTTTAGAGAAACACCACAACAATTGGAAAGAGTAAAAGGGATTTGTTACATAATGGAAAGTAAAATTATGGCAAAAAGGAAGTCTACCCCTCACAACTATAAAGATGGAAGTGTTGTTTCTCTTAGCCTTCCACAACCTAGAAAAAAGAGAAAAAGGGCTTTGTTACAATTGTGATAGAAAATGCACTAAAGGTCATAAGTGTGTTGAGAAGAAATTATTCTACATAGAGTATGAAGAGGAGGAAGAAAAAGATCAATAAAAATCAAAAGAAGAGGATATATGCTAGGAACTAACCCTAGAGAACGAAGAAATGAATTTGACCATATCTTTTAAAGCATTGGCAAGAATTACCACTCCTGAAACTCTCAATATAGAAGGAAATATCAATAAGAAAAAGGTTAAAGAAGTGAAATATCACATCAAGAAAGAAGAAATGAATCCAACCATATCTTGTAATGCATTAGCCGAAATTACCAGTCCTCAAACTATCAAGATAGAAGGACATATCAAGAATAAAAATGCTCAAGAAGTGAAAGATCACATCGAGCATCAAGAAATGAATCTGACCATATCTTGTAAAGCATTGGAAGAAATTACCACTCCTCAAACTCTCAAGATATAAGGACATATCAAGAAGAAAAAGGTTCAAGCAGTAAAAGATCACATCGAGTATCAACAACAAGTTCTCCAACTTTTAAAGGATAACACCAATTTGGTGCAGAATCGAATGAAACAACAAGTAGATCAACTTCGTAGTGAAAAAAACATTTGATGTAGATGATTGGGTATTTTTATGGCTACATCTCAAGCAAGCTATTTATGAGAAGAAATGTTGGAAATACGACATGCACTTAAGAAATGGCGACCTTATCCAATGGGAAGACACTTCAAGGTAAAAGTGGATCATGATAGTCTTAAATAATTTTTAGAACAAATATTATCTTTAGAAGAACAGAAAAAATGGGTCACAAATATGTTGGGTTATGAATTTGACATCATCTATAGAAAATGGAAGAAATTTTTTGTTGTGGATGCACTCTCAAGAAAGGATGAGGATGTGGAAGCATTGTTTTGTGTTATTTCTATTATCCAACCAGATTGGATAAACAAATCAAGAGATGAATGGAAGAAGGACGAAGAAGTATGGCCACTTATTCAAAAGTTGCAAAAGATCCCAATTCAAACAATATTGCTAGAAATTGAAGAGGAAGGAAAAATCATATTGGAACCTGGAGCAATCACAGAAAAAAGAACCTTACAGCTACGAAATCGATCAATTTCAGAGTATCTCATCAAGTGGAAGAACTTACCCGCTAAAGATTCCACATGTGAGGACAAGAATTTTATATAGAAGCATCAAGAACTACTCAAGCATTGAGGACAACACTTTTTGAATGAGAGGGCCATGTTAGGCCCTATACTACTAGTGTAACCCCTTATTGTTATTAGTACAACCCCCTTATTATATTGATGTACCCATGTAGTGCTCATATCATTACTATTGTGCCCCATAGAAGCCCACTATTGTTATTATTATGCCCTTACATTATCATTGCTATGTCAACTCTGATTATATTATGACCCCTTCGACTCCTAAACATAGAAAGGAGGTCTTTTCATTTGTATCATCTAAGAATTGTTCATTTATTAATGTAAAAGAAGTTTCCCCCTCAAAGTGGCTGAATTCTAAGGCGTTGATCTATCTTTTCTATCTTTTTGTGAGCTGGTTTCATAACACATTATGCGGACCTGCAACAACCTAGAAGATTATTCACGCTGGACTATGGTGGCCAGCTCTACATCAAGACTCAAAAGCATGCTGTCAGGCCTGTGACGTATGTCAACGGACTGGGAAACCATCGTGAAGGGATGAAATGCTTCTCAATCCACAGATGACGCTGCAACCATTCGAAAAATGGGTGATCGACTTTATGGGGCCCATCACACCTCAAGGAAAGACAGGTGCATGCTCTATCATCACCGTGACAAAATACTTGACTCGATGGGTGGAAGCACAACCGGTTAATGAATGCATGATCACTACAATTGCAAAATTTTTGTTCGATAATGTATTGACGCGGTTTGGATGCCCGAAAATTCTCATGAGCAACCATGAAACACACTTCCTAAATGAAACTATCATCGCACTCACTGAGGAATTCCAGATATATCATCAGCAAAGTACGCCCTACCATCTGCAAGCGAATGGGACTGTCAAAGATTTCAACAAGATTTTAGAGATTGCATTGACCAAAGTATGTAATGCGCAGTAGAATGATTGGGATTTCCACATACCTACTGTGATATGGGCATATCGAACCACATGCAAGAAATTGATGGGTCAGACACCTTTCCGGTTAGTCTACGGCATGGAAGCCGTCATGCTAATGGAATATATTGTATGCAGTTTGCGAATAGTACCGATGACAGGCATGGTAGACTATGGGGCCCCAGAAGAGAGGTTCGCACCATTGGAAGAACTTGAAGAGGAATGGTTTCTGGCAGGATTCCATCAGCAGGTATAGAAGTAGTGAGAAAAAGCTAGGCATGATTGCCTTATCAAGTTGTGCACATTCAAAGAAAACGATCTAGTATTATTGTATGACAACAAGTTTGAGAAATTTCCTAGGAAGCTCCAAATGCATTGGTTGGGACCATATCTAGTCAAGAAGTCAGAGATGGAGGCGTAGTCCAACTCAACAAGCTTAATGGAAAGCCCTTCCCAAGAAGAGTAAATGGCAGTCGCCTGAAGCTCTACACGGGAGGGCCGACTACCTAACTAACCAATCGAAGCACAGTCTCACCACTCTAGATAGCTGAAAGAGAGTGCAATACGGTAAAATAGTCTATTAGGAGGCTGCGCGACAAAAAGGGCGCCTGAAAAATCAGTATGTTACAAAGGTCACGGTTGCGCAGACGGGGCCACGTCGTTGCGTGGTTAGCCAAAGAAGTGACCGTTGCTGTCATTGTTCATGACAAGATATCTGAGATACTACGAAAAGGAGTGGGTGGCGGGTAATTAGATACAACATACGAGCCATATCCAGAATAATATACCATAGATATAACGTTAATGTGCCAGAAAAGGAGGGAATGGTCGAATTTGAATTTCCACAAGCCTATAAATCACAGCGGGGCATCCACCAAACAAATTTTGGTGTCTGGAGAAGTAAGCTATTGTGCCTTCCTGTCAATATGGAACTATTGAAATTCGATGCTTAGGGGGTAAGCTCGGGGTTTTTAATATGGCCAACTGATAGGCAGGCCCTTCTGGATAGTGTGGTGTCAACGGTCACGGATGCCATGCTGAGCTCAGCATTGAAGGTAGGGGATGGACCAGAAACTCTCAAATGCAAAGCAGGAACTGGTCCGGATGCCGCTGCCTAAACCATAGGCTGGCCAGCGACTCATGAAAGATAAGGAAAATATGGTGAATCTTGAGACAAAGGATGGAATTTCAGTTAACAATTCGTCTCTGACGCACCTGGCAGGTTAGGATCTCGGTGATAGCAACATCTCTCTTGCAAAAATGAAACACAAGCTTCAACATATAGTGCATATATTGGACCAGAGATTAGGAACTTACTGCTTTGGCACAAAGAATTCCCGCCTTTGGCACCTCAGCTAGAGCTAAAATCCTATGAGGGGTCGCTTTGTGTTAACCAAGCAAAGCAGAATGAGCATCATCGGTTGAGCAAATTAGTAGAGGCAATGGAGTATAAGTTTGAAGGAGTTTTGCAGGAGGCAAGGATGGAGCAACAGAACATAGTATGCCACTCACAGGAATGGTGACTCGTGACGCCTTGGCAATGTGTCTCACCGCACCGATGAGTGACTTGGGACGAGTCATGATGATTGTGTTGGGGGCTTGTTGGGTAGTGGATCCCCCACGTAATGGTTTTGGGACTTAAAGCCCACAATGTAGGGTAGCAATATTGTAAACATTTTGCAAAGTGCGCAAAACATGAACTGTAATGGGTCAAGTCAAAGGGTTGTCCACCCAAAAATAATGTAAAATAAGAGAAAGCAAGTCAGCCTGCCCATGGTCCACAGACCATGGGAAGGTATAAATCAAGTGAGATTTTAAGGATAGAAGGTAGCTTTTGGCTAAGATCTAATGTATTATGGGCTTGTGAAGGCAATATTCGCTCTGAGTGTGTAAGTCTGAATGGTGGGTAGTAGTAGTTAGAGAAGGCTCTGCAGCTGTGTGCGCAGAGGTCTTGTAGAGTCCACAGCTATGTGCGTAAACCCCCGCAGCTGAGTGTGCAGGGTGGAGTTGATTGTACTGAATAGAAGATTAATAATGATAAGTGTTTTTGAATTATTGTGCTTTTTATTACGGATCTATATGTTTATGCTTACGTTCTGAGTTGTGCATATTTGTAAGATTTATGGTTGTGCGCACTGGTTTCACTATTGAATGTTGGGTTAAAGACTTTAAGAATTAGATTTGATCTATAATAAATACATTAATAATAAGAATCTATGATGTGTGTCATCGCCAAGCTATGCGAAGGCCAGATAGCTGTGCAGAGTAGTGCTAGCATGTAGAGCAGTTCGTGACCCTCCCAGTCCTCATCAAGACAACCATAGGGTGTGGAAACCTAGTTCCAGCACCCTCCCATACTACCTCAGGTGAGAATTCAGTCTGCGTTCCACTGATTGTTGCCGAAAGGGCTGGTAGTGCAAGATTTGTTTGGCAAAAACACTTCTAAACCTGGGTCAGGCCCCATCAAGCCAACACTATCTTATTCTATCTATCAGATTTGATCATTTCATTCATTACTTTGCAAATTAGAGCCTCACTCTATTTATACAATCCCATGGTCCGCGGACCATGGGTAGGCTGACACTACATTCAAATCTTAGGGGGAACAACCCTATGACTCTAACATACAATTCCCACTCCTCGCCCGCAATTCATGGAGTCTTTACAACAATACAATTCAAAACTTGCGCTTTGGGACCCAAAACATGTCGTGGGGGGATTCCCTGCCCAACAGGCCCCCAACACAAAATTGTGACCTCCCCTCAAGTCACTCTGTCGGCGTGGTGATCTTGGCACGAAGCCCCTCCAACTGGTCTTGAATGGCCCCGTTGTTCACAACGCACTGAGCTACTGCTTGTTGGACCTGCTGCATCTGTTCTTTTGTGACTTCTATGTTTGGCATGCTACCCTGCATCTGTGCATGAATCCCCTGAATGTGCGTGAGATTCCCTTCAATATCTGTCGTGATTATGAAGGCTTTGTCAATCCATGGTTGAATGCGCGCTTTGAGGATTGCTTCTTTGTGGTGCGCTGCGTCCACCTGCTCCTTTAATGACTTGGCTTGTTGCATCCTTGCAAGCTACTAAGTGAGGAATACTATCTGTGCAGTTCCTCTGATGCTGTCGTACTGCTGCTGGAGTTTGCGCACCTCTGTCTCTAGTTGCTAGATGTTAGGATCCTCCTGCAAGGTCATAAGAATCTCCAGTTCCTATTCCAACATATTCGTACAGTCGCACACTGCGCTTCCAATCTCTTCCAACCCTGCTGCAATAGCACTGACGCACCGTTCTTTGATTTCCGGGGTAGTGGAAGGCTGTGCCTTCAACTGCATCTTGACAATCTAGAGATTCAGGTCTAGGTACACCCTTGTCATCTCTTCTAACATGTCGCAGACTCCACTTGCCAAACTATTGATCCACACTTCTACTGGTAGATCTGATGTGATAGCTAGCTCTGGGACGTGTCGTTAAGTGTCATCTACTGTCTGCACCAACCGTCGATTCTACAACACCAACTTGTCATGTTGCAAGTTGAGATGCTCCATATTGATCTTTTGTTCACTAAGAACTTGGATCGCGTGGTTCTCCCTAGAGCACAACTCTGTTGTGATCCCATCCTATAGATGATATAGCGTTTCCTGGGGAAGGGCAGCCAAATTAAGGCCAAGGCCTTTTATCATGCTAACTAACAACTGATCCATTGGATTTGATGACACTAGTGCTCCCTCTGGAAACACTATTATGTTGGCCATCCTTGCACGCAACATCTGCTCTGCTATGCCCCGAGGGCCCCCAACATAGTCTGGTGCTCTTGCATGAACTCCTGAAGTGCTTCGTTGGTGACATCATGGACCGTCTTGTTGATGTCATGGAGATCACCTTCGATTAAGGTAATCAGGTCAATGGCCAACTTTGTGGCCTTGACCTTCCTCCTTGGGCCTGATCTCTCTGCGATGCGTGGGCACCTGAGCTATGTGGATGCAGTCCCTGGGTTTGTGCTCCCTTTTGCTATTTCTGTGTCCTCTGCCTCCTGCCCTGAGGATGTTGCCTGGCCCTTGTCTGCATGTTCTATTGCTGCTTCTGTTGCCTATGTTGTTGCTACTGCTTCTGCAACCTTCTTCTACTCCATGGATTTTTGTGTCACTTCTCGTGTTGCCGCTACCTCAGCTGCTCCTTTTTTGTTCCACCTTCGCTCTACTAATTGAGTGACACATAGCTTAGCATCGTCCCTTTTCTTCTGGGCTGCCACCTTCTCTTGTTCTGTCAGGTTTGGAGCACATTATTTAGGAGGCCATGTCTCCAAAATAATAAAAATTGTGTTGTCAGTGGCTACAAATGGTAGCTTCATCCACTGCTTTGTTGAATCCTTTCGTGCCTTGATATAGATGTTGTGCATATCGAATTTGAAGTCTACAAAAATATACAGACTATTGTGCACCATAGGTGATAGATGCAGCCTCCTATTGATCCACATCTAGATGCTCACCTCCATGAGCAACCAACAAAGTTTTGTGTCGTGAATCCATTTTGGGTCCTTGGTGGCCCAAAGTTAAGTGTACTTCATGGCCTCTAGTAACTCTCTATCAATGTTGGGGAACTAACTATCCTTTGGTAGTTCTCCCACTAACAGCAATATGGATAAGATAAACCACGCATAGTGGAAGGTCTTACCCTGCTCCTAGGCTTCATGACAGTTTATAAAAAATTCCTAGCAAAGGAATTCAGCCCAGTTGAACTAGACTCCCTCCATGCACTGCTCAGCCAATGTGACCATAGGCATTGGTACCTCATTGGCATGACATTTTCTCATAACTTTACCAGCCAAGAGTTGAGTTTCTACGCACAACCCCTTGTCCATGATGCTAGAGATGGTGTAGCCCCTCTTGTTTTTCTTGAGCTTATAATTTTCCTTCATGGCTTTTGCGAGAGCCAAATCGCTACCTTTTCTGGCTATAGTCCCAGGGTCCTTTCCCTTATAAGGGAGTCAAAAGAGACGGTGAAAGAGGTCTACCATGATAGGAATAAGCTCCTCCAGCCATAGATACCCATCATGCACCAGGCATAACAGCTTCCTGATGACAAAAATGGTGATGGGCATGTGGTGGAAATGTGGTATCTGTTATCACTCCAGGAAACTCTCCTAGGTTGTAGCTCAGAGATGCCTGGTAACATATAATTTTCAATATTGTTCTCAGAACTATTGGAATGAATGAAGGTTTGGATCAAGCCAGATAACTGTTTCAACTATGTTTTCACTCCAGACATGCATGAACACCCTTAGCTTGATAAGTCTTTAGACCACTAATGCTCAATAGTTTGTAGATTCAATGGATATATGGAGAATACTGATTGTAGCAGCAGATGCATATATAAACACATAGGAATGGCTAGCTACAGGTAGTAAAAGAAGCTTGCAATTCTAATCTATCAATGCAGAGATAAGATGACAGTTATTTGGCATTAGACACAGAAGAAACATGAACAACCTATTCAATTGCAAATCCAATTTATCGATGTAGAGATAAGATGACAGTTATCTAACATTAGACACAGAAGCAATCATGAATAGATTATCCAAGTGCAAGCTTAGAATAGAATAGAAATGAATATTGAACATGTAACAACAAAAGAAGCTTGTATTACTGGAATGAAGATGAGACGCTGCAAGGAACATAGTATAAACAATCTCTAGAAGTTGAACCCTTGTTCCTCTGAACTTACAAATATTTATAGGCCTATTTATAATGCTCTCGAGCCTTCTAAGGCTCGAGAGGTCTTAATCTATCCCTCTTTCTTGTTAACTGTTTGATGCCCTAACTATGCAAGCATGGCTCAGAGGTTTCTTCTTCTGACAATAGAGTAATTGCATTCTATTAGTTTGCTGCGCTGTCTGGGAGCTCTCTCATGCGAGAGATGCCCCATCATTCTATTTGTTTGGATGTGTTGCATTGTCGACTCCATGATCACTTATGTTGTTTTGGATGAGCTGCACTCTCGCCTTTCCCCTTCAGGCATTCTATCTCACGGTCTCTGTCTCCTGGCCTCTGTTAGGTGATGGAATGGGTCTGCGTGCCTTTTGAAATCGTTTCAACTAATAACCATGATTGTTTTCTGTTTCATACAGAAAAAACTGCAACTGTGCAAATCCTACCCATTTCTGTTCATTTCGGACTTAAAAAGTCTTTAAACATGGCCTATTTATCTATCAGGTCTGCCCTTAGGGTCGCTATCGCAAGTTGCACACGACCTGTCCCTATGTTCCCTTTGTATTTTGAAATACTTAAAAAACATGGGAAATACATTAAAAAATGGCTCCCTCCGGACTTCAAATATTATATATTTCCCTTCCTGAACCCTTTCAAGTTTGGGTCTTGTCGCATATCACATGTCCAAGGTTCCCTTTGTATTTCATCATATAACAGAAATACACAAAATACATTACAAATGGCCTTTCTTGCGGACCTGAAATATTATGCAATATCATATATATAACCGTCGGGTCTAGTTAATCACATCACACATATGAATGTGTATAGGTCCTGCCACTTGGTGCTGCTCCGTTGCGATATAGCAATGCGATCAGATCACAATCACATATCACTTATGCCCAGGGCCCATGTGCTAGCACTCTTTATATTTCTTCGATAGTGATCTGGCGACGTGATGTGGGCCGTCGATCTACGCGCTTGATCAACAATCCACATTGCATCATTAATCACAATCACTCTGTGCATTTAATCCATTGAATTTCCTTTGCCGATTGTGACCCACCGATCCAATCATCAGAGAACACTGGTCGGGGGTATCTTCTGCCAATCCTTAAGTCCTCCTCTGTTCTTGCCGATTTGCGCTTTTCCAAATAGATCTGGGCTGTTGATCGACCAGATCTAACGCATGCTATGCATTGCAATGTCTATGCCTGTGATAATGGGTTTTCAATGTTTTTTGAGTTTTTTAGCCTCCCGAAAGTGCTTTTCCGCCATGCTAAGGGTTCTTGGCATGTGCTAGTTTTGATCTTTGAATGATCCTTAAGCGAATTTTGAAGCCTTCTATAGTGTTTTGGATCCATTTTTGGGCCAAATTCTTCCAAGGTTAACACTAGCTCCTTCTATGGATGAAATCCTCCCTGTGAGGTTTCAATAACTACAGAACAATGCCTTTCCTGTAAGACCAAAATCAAATCTTCCTTCTAGTGTTCCATTGGGCATGGAGTCTATTTTGCAACAAAAAAAAAAACTAAAAAAAAAAAAAACAAAAAAAAAATATATTTACAATACCAAGGCTTTAAAGCCTTAAATGAAATAAAGTTTGAAGAACAAGCCATTGAATAGGCTACCAAAAACATCTCCTCCTTCCACATTATGCATAATGAAAATGTTTCTCATCTGAACTTGAGCGATAACAAACAGAATAGTCCATAAGGCATCATGGTTTCCCTTCTTTTCCTTCAATGCATCCTATTTAAGAACCGAGTCACCAAACTGAAAATTGTCCCATTTTACCTTTCTATCAAAGGTTTCTTTGATTTTCTTCTTATGACTTTCAGCAAATTCATCAAAGACTTGCAAAAGCCTATTAATTTGATCATCCTCTTAGAAAACTTTCCAGTATTTGACATTGTCAGGTAGAGATGGTCTATATTTCACCTCATCTCTATATGCTTTCAGCCTTGGATGCTTTGCTTGGAAATTTTTGTTGATCTGAAAAGTTAATATGAAAGATAATTGAATGGAATCCTATGTGGGGAACACAAGGACTACACCTACCGCTGCAGCTTCTTTAGAGCAAGCTCCATCAAAAACATGTCCCAAATCTGTGGGCCTTCTTCCTTTGTGATATGGAAAACTGGTTTCTTAAGCTGCATGGAGGCCAACTGAGATTATTCAATTTGAAGAAAAGAAGCTCTAAAATCAGTTTTGACAGCATAGATGGGATGATTAGTGGGATTCCTTTCATCACTAATGATATAAGCCAACTGAGCTTCTCTGTATAATCTCCTGCTCTCACCTCAAAAATCTGGGACAGTAGCATAGGATAGATCATTTTGTAATGTTCCCCCTAATCTCTTGATCCAACCTCTGGAAAGAAACATGCCAAACTTGGGGGGTACATCTGCTACCACAATATCCATCATCATGCTCTTCATGGGCAGCTGGGACAAAGTGATAGCTAGGTCCTTGATTAATCCCAGACATTTCACTTTTCTAGAGTCAAAAGAAAATTGGCCATGATAAGGCTTGGTAATGTCAAGACCCAATTTATCCATGACATCCTTGGGAATTAGATTATGGCTGGCTATAGTGTCCGGAAGGCAATTGTGAAGGATTTTGTCATCAATAGTTAGAGAGACATAGAATGATGGAGAGGTGTCTTCACAATTTTTAATCATTTGGCTAAGAATAAAAGCTCACTGGTCATCTTGTAGATTTACATAGTCAGTGGAGGCTTGGATGGCTTTAGGCTCAAGGGCCTTGAGGATGGATCTTTTGAAGGAATCACTCTTCACTAGTTCAATCAGAGGTATAGGTATTCTTAACTTTTGAATTTCTGATTGAAAACTGAAAGGAGAAGGAGACTTGTCAAGGCCTCTTACCTCGTGAGCTGGAACTTTGAGGCTGATGGGATCAACTGCCAGTCACTTATGCTTATTAGCTTGCTGTTCTACAGGGACAATAGCTCTTTGAACAGGAGTTTCCTTGGCATTATTCATCTTCAATCTTAGATTATATCTTTGCTGATCTTCAATTTGTAAAACAGCTTCACCATCCCACTCTTGACTGATCTGGTCATTGAATAATGACTTTTCATAGGCAGCTAAGGTCAAAAAAGGGGCACTACCTTTGTCTTCCATACAATGGATCTCATCATCTTCATCAAACTACTCCTCTTCCATGACTACATTTTGGAAAGGAATCTTCACCCTTTGGTCTTCATTGGCATCTTTACTTCTTTGCAAAATCTGCAACTGCTCATTAGCTCTTGTATATGGATTTGGATTTCTTGGAGCAAAGGTATTAGGAACTCTTCCTTACCTAGAGTGCTGATCAACCTTTAATTTGGAGATTTTAGAGGCTAATGACTCTATCGTCTTGGTCATTTTATTGATCTTGGGATCTGAAGATGATGAAGACTCGCCCCTCTATCTCCTTCTATCAACATTGCCCTTGAGCTTCTCGGCAGCCATGATGTTTTATTCGACTTCCAAGGCTGCATCTTGCATATCAGCCAAAGAAGCACATCACCTCTCCCCCAAAAGTAAACATAAGTTAGAATCAAAGGCACTGGCATAGATGAGTCTAGCAGAGGTAGTGGTGGGTTTTACTTCAGCTGGTATCTTGGTGTACATGCGGTTGAACCTCTTATTAAAATCGGACAACAACTCACCATTTAACCTTTTTAAGTTCCCAAACTCAGTGTGATAGTAGAGTAGATCCTTCTTATCCCCCTAATGCTTTAGAAATGCATCATCTAAAGCCTCAATATCTGCTATAGATCTTGGGGTCAGTTCTCTGAACCATTTTCTAGCCTTTCCTTCTAGGCTTTGGACAAAGACTCTCATCTAGACATCATCTTGACTAATGTCCAGGTTATCAGCATAGCTATAGAATGGTTCATGATGTTATTCAGCTATAACACCTTTAGTCCCAGTGAACTTAGGCATATACTTCTGATATTCTCCAGTAGGCATGGCATTCAAAGGAGTGGGCAGTACTAGAGGTCCATATCTAGCATTTATGATTCTTTCCATTTTGGTGGGTGCTTGTGGACCTGCCATAGCTGTGGTGGCTATAAGAGTATTGGAAGTCTAAATTATAGAGGGTGAGGAGTGAATAACAAGACTAGAGGAGTATGATGGATAGGAGGTGAGGTTTCGTTTGGGATTACAACAAAAGGAGAACCTAAAGAATAAGGAGCTTTATGAATCTCTAATATTTTTTTCTTTGTTTCTAGTATTATAAGCTATACTCTCAACATGTATTTGTTCTATTACAGGATTTTCTTGAAGAGATATAGAATATTGTTTAGATTTACCTGAACTTGATGCTCATTTCTGCAATAACTTTCTTTCTTTAATGACTTTTTCAGGGTCAGGTACTGGGTTAGCTTGTGACTTCTGAGGATTTCTCTGAGTATGCCTCACAAACTAAGCTAGAACTATGAAGTGGAGTCACCAAGAGGTTCGTCCTTCAGTAGAGTCACCAGATAGATGATTACAACCAAAAGAGTGCCTAGAATTTGTCTATCATCAAAGCTTGATCTGTGTCGTCTCCCAGGAAGGCTGAGCTTCAGTCTCCTCTCCCCAGTAACGATGCCAATTATGTTATCACTCCAGGAAACTCTCCTAGGTTGTAGCTCAGAGATGCCTGGTAACATATAATCTTCAATATTGTTCTCAGAACTATTGGAATGAATGAAGGTTTGGATCAAGCCAGATAACTATTTCAACTCTGTTTTCACTCCACACATGCATGAACACCCTCAGTTTGACAAGGCTTTAGACCACTAATACTCAATAGTTTGTAGATTCAATGGATATATGGAGAATATTAACTGTATCGGTAGATGCATATATAAACACATATGAATGGATAGCTATAGGCAATAAAAGAAGCTTGCAAATCTAATTTATCAACGCAAATATAAGATGACAGTCATCTGGCATTAGACAAAAACAAGAACAAGCTATTCAATTGCAAATCCAATTTATCGATGCAGAGATAATATGACAATTATCTAGCATTAGAAATAGAAGAAATCATGAATAGACTGTCCAAGTGCAAGCTTAGAATAGAAGAGAAATGAATATTGAACATGTAACAACAAAAGAAGCTTATATTACTCGAATGAAGATGAGACGCTACATGGAACAAAGTATAAACAATATCTAGAAGTTGAACCATTGTTCCTCTGAACTTACAAATATTTATAGGCCTGTTTAAAATTCTCTTGAGCCTTCTAAAGCTCGAGAGATCTTAATCTATCCCTTTGTCTTGTTAACTGTTTGATGCCCTGACTAGGCAAGCATGGCTCAAAGGTTTCTTCTTCTGACAATAGAGTAACTACATTCTGTTCGTTTATTGTGTTGTCTAGGATCTCTCTCGTGGTAGAGATGCCTCACGATTGTTCTATTTTTTTGGATGAGTTGCGCTATCTGCTCCATGACTACTTATGTTGTTTTGGATGAGTTGCACTGTTGCCTTTTCCCTTTAGGCCTTCTGTCTCACGGTCTCTGTCTCCTGGCCTCTGTTAGGTGATGGAATGGGTCCGCATGCCTTTTGAAATCATTTCAACTGATAACCATGATTGTTTTCTGTTTCATACAGAAAACGCTGCAACTATGCAAATCCTGCACATCTCTATTCATTTTAGACTTAAAAATTCCTTAATCATGGCCTATTTATTTATTGGGCCTGCCTTAGGGTCGCTATCTCAAATCGCACATAGCCTGTCCCTGCGTTCCCTTTGTATTTTGAAATATTTAAAAAACACGGGAAATACATTAAAAAATGGCTCCCTCTGGACTTCAAATATTATATATTTCCCTTCACTAACCCTTTCGGGCCCAGGTCTTGTCGCATATCACTCATGCCCAGGGCCCATGTGCTAGCGCTCTTTGTATTTCTTCAATAGCGATCTGGCGATGCGATGTGGGCTGTCGATATGCGCGTTTGATCGATGGTCCACATTGCATCAGTGATTGTAATTGCTCTGCACGCTTGATCGATGGTCCACATTGAATCACTGATCGCGATCACTCTACGAGCTTACTTTGCCGGCTTTCCTCCGCCGATTGTGACTTGATGATCTGATCATTGGAGATCGCTGATCGAGGGTGTCATCCACCAATCCCTAAGTCCTTTTCTGTGCTTGCCTATTTTCGATTTTCCAAATACATCTAGGTTGTTGATCAGCCAGATCTAACGAATGCTATGCATTGCACTATCTATGCCCACGATAATGGTTTTTCATTTTTTTTTAAGTGTTTTAGCCTGGTGATAGTGATTTTTCGTCATGTTAAGGGTTCTTGGCATGTGTTAGTTTTGATCTTTGAATGATCCTTAAGTGAATTTAGAAGCCTTTAGTAGTGTTTTGGATCCATTTTTGGGCCAAATGCTTCTGTTAGAGTTGGTCTTGTTATTCCTCCGTCAAAGATCAAAACTCTTTCTGCATTTCATTTTTAGGAGTCTCGCTCCATTCACTCAACTGCATTCTGCTAGGGGCATGCCATAATTTGACAGAAGGGCCTTGTCAGTCATTTACCCTCATGCCTTATCCTGCTGGTTTAGGTATGTTTGTCAAATCATTTTAAAGGTCATTTATAGTTCTATTCTAATCTCTTGATAAGAAAAGAGTCAACTTGGTCATTAGGTCTAGGGTTTGCAAATTGTTGTTCTCAAAGTGCTTCAATAATACTTGCAAGCTAGAGGAAGGTTCAATAATTCACTCAAATGATGTTTCTAAGCAAGATAAGATGAATTTTAGAAAACTGAGAGAGGTGTTTGTCCAACATAGTTCAAGGAAGAACAACCTCCTTCACTTTTTACACAGGTGTCATGGTTTTAGAGAAATGTCAACAATACAATTGCCTCAGGAGAATTGATGCACCTCTAAAGTGACCTTGGGAAAATAAAGTTTTCTCCTAGCTTGGTTAGCCAAAAGACTTGCTTGAAGAGTAAAATGATAACTAGACATAAATAGCTTTCCCATGAGCTATCATGAGCTCCATTTGGAGTTGAGGAACACCTTCCAAAGTTGACTGCAACAACACTCTGCCTTGATGTAGCCTCATTTGGCACATTTTTACCAGTCTTGGGAGATTTGATTTTTTAAAGGGCAAATGAACTCCAAATTGAAAAATTCCGGTTGGATTGGAAAGTAGACTCAAAGACCTTACCAACGCACTATCCTACACCCAATTTGGACATTAGGAAGGCCTCCAAACGGCTCCAGTAAAAAGTGACGGTGCACATGGGAGGCACGACGCACTGGGGGAAATTTTCCAGTGTAAATTTACACTGGTGCGGCGCACATGGGAGGCACGACGCATTGGGAGAAATTTTCCAGTGTAAATTTACACTGGCGCGACGCACATGGGAGGCATGGCACATTGGGCTAAAAGGCATGAAATTCATGGAAATCTTCCTCCAAATTGCAAATTCTTCATTCCACAAGTAGGTAGAGCCTCCATTTATGTGTTTCATCCAAGTTTGTGCTATGGTATGGTGGTTTATGGATGCTAATGATTGAAACAAAAATTCAACCCTTTCATTTTGAATTCCTCAAATGTAAATTGCTACCTAGGGTTTCAAAACTTGTTTGCCACCAAGGTTACTCTTTTCCATTATCTCTCTTGTCCTTAAACCCCTTTGTTCCTTGACTCCATTATTCCCCATCCCCTAAAGTTACTAAACCCTATCCTAAATTCCCTTTCCCAAAACTTTCAAAGGTGAAACTCTAAACCCTATCCCACACATAAAACCCCTCACAACCCTCCTATATTTCCCAAACAAATCTCTCCCAATAGTCACTAATCCCTCACTATTTTTTCCTCCCCTTACTGTCCCTCATGCCATTATTTTCTCTTGGTGACAAAGGTCAAGCACATCATCAAAGGCATTACAAGACAGTGTGACATATCAACACCTATTTGTCCAAGACAGTTTGTCCACCAGTAGACATGAAATCTGATCCGTCATATGATCACGAAGAAGAGACACACAATGATTCGCCAACAGAGATACATGCACCTAGGAGGCCTCATAGAGGTGGCAAAACATCCGTGAAGACCAGCAGGCTTCCCAACGAAGCCTAAATGAGAGGACACCCATTCAGCAGGAGATAGAGGCTGATCAAGAGATTTGGCTCAAGAGGATCAACATCCACTTAGAGAAAGCTGTTGGCGAAAGTGACAAGGACAAAGCATTATTGAGGCATATGGTTTATCATTACAGGGCACGCAATATGAGTTCCAAGGCTCGGATAAGGAATTTGAAGGCAAAATTGAGGAGGGCAACAAAAAGACAAAAGAGGAAAAAAGAGCAAGATAGGCTCCGAATCTTGGTTGAAACCTCTTTGGCCCAGAATGACACTTCATAAAGAAGCTCTAGCCCAAATTTCAAGAAATTTGGAGCATGTTTTGCATTTTGGCAAATTTTTGTACAAAAAACAGGGTTTTTCTCCCTATGCGTCGTGCCACTGGCGCGTGCTTATGATAGGGAGCTCCAAATCATGAAAGGTTTATATTTTGGGATTTTGCATGAAAAATCATGACTGCTGGTGCATGGCCAAGAAGTCTGGGCAAGGTTTGAGTCCCCAGGAGGTCAAAAACGCTCAAAAAATGACCTCTCTGCCCCTATTTTGACACATAGGAAGTAGTCTTGGGAGATTGAAGTTTTGGAGGGGTAAATGAGCACCAAATTCCTAAATTCCACTTGGGTTGGAAAGTAGACAGATAAGGATTTCTAACAAGCACACTTGGGCACAATTTCGACTTCATAAGATACCCCAAAATCGCCTCCAAATTGGCGCAACGCATATAGTTTTGGGTGCAACACACAGAGACCCAAAGGCCAAAATCACTTCCGCTCCGCGAAATTTCGATTCGTGATTTTATCCAAGTGGGCCCGCTCATTTACACTACATTTTTCCCGAAACCTAAGGAAAAGTTTAAAAATTATTTTCACTAAAGGTCAGCTTCTATCCAAGTGGCAAAAGGAAGGCGAACAGTCACCCACCAATCTATGCTACAGTTTTTCCATTTTTGTAATGTTGCACCTGTCACTAATGGTTGGCTTTCAATTTCCAGTTTGTAATTATTCGAAAATATCCCCAACTTTGGGTCGTTCCATTTCCTAATGGAAAATTCTATTTATTGTATGAAAAACCATTTTGCAAAGGGTTGGTTGTAATTTCTGGGAGACCGTGGGAGAGAAACTCAGCTACTCATTGTATATTTTGATAGAGAATTAATGAAAGGTAGTGGCTCTGGTTCATGAGATTCATGTGGTGTGAGTGTAGCAAATGTATTCTTTTTCTGTTTCATATGTATTTCGTTATGTTTCACAGTTCATTCATATTCATTTCCAGTGAAATTTTCTAAGTAAGATAAGGTAGAATTCATGTTTATTGCTCTGCCTGCGGGAAAGTTTCACGTTCTGTGTTCTTCTTCTGTTGAAAAGGATTCATGTATTTATGCCCTTTTCACCCTCCTAAACAATCTTTCCATTTCACATTATTTCAAATTTAATTGCTAGACTTTCCACCTGTCTTGCCTCACGAAGTAATCTATGCCTTTGTGTTAAATTCTCTGCTCATGCTGTTTGTTGGTTCCATACATCCCAGAAACTCAGTGATTTATCAAAAATTGCCTCTTGTTTCCATATTTATTTACCTAGCCTAAAATCAATATTCATTGTAAGTCATCTCAGACCATATCGTTTATTTATTTACTGTGACCCGGAGAGAGCCCTCTCCTATTCTGGTAGGGCTAGCTACTAGACTGAGTGTGGTTTGTGGTTACCCTAAATTTTGCCTTCCTTCAGCCTAAGGTAGATTTAGGCTCTAACATAGTGGCGACCATACTGGGAAAAAAATGATTTTCTTGTAGATTGTCTTGCCCCAGGACATATCTCAAGTTCAGATCTGATGGTTGATGGTTGACAACGATCAGATAGAAGATAGCTGAAATCATTCACCTGGCGACTCCATTCACTGAAGAACCCAGCAATCTGTGCTTCATGGTGACTCCACTAGAGGACTAACTCTTTCTCTGCAAAAATGGAAGGATCTTACATAAGTTTCGGGTATATAGAGTGGAATGGTATTCAGGACCTACTCTACTTTTTGGCGAATTACTTCTTTGCTATTCTTGAAGCTGTCCTGAAAGTTTTTCAAAACTTGTTGTATGATAAAGGTGATCAAAATCTTCAATCAACCCATTCAAAAAGCATAAATACTAAGTTTCCCTTTGATTCTGGCCTCCTTACTTGTCCTACATCTTATGATGATTCTCTACAAAGTGATGAGCCTAAAGAAAACAAAAATAATCCCATAGCTCTTGTATATATTCCTACAACTGTTATAATCCCAGATATGTATAAACCTCTTGTTTTACCTTCTGTTCTTCATGCTTTCCCAAAAAACTATGATCTATACTTGCCAAGATTTGACGGTGAATGTAAGAATGTCAATGCTGAGCAACATGTGTAGAATGTTGAGAATTTTCTAGACCTTTTTGAAATTGATGAAGAAGATGTCAGTAAGGATTTTTACTCTTTCTTTGCAAGGCAAAGTCAAGAGTTGGTTCCAAGCCCTGCCTGATGCGAGCATCACAGATTTACAGCAGTTCATCAAAGTTTTTCTTGACAGGTGGAGGATCGGACAGAACCTTTTCCTTATCGTAAAAGAGTATAATCAGCTGCAAAGACTGCCAGGGGAGACAGTACAATAGTTTTCAGCCAGATTTATTCAATGCCGGTTGATATAAGACCCCCTCTTAGATCTTCTCTCTTTCACTACCTGGGTGCCTTTGATTCGGAAATGGAGTTTCAGTCGAGAGAAAAGAATGTTGCAACACTTGAAGAGATGCAAAGCAATTCAGTAAATGTAGAGGCTCATTTGCTGATCAGAAGGGCAAGGTTGAAAGAAAAGGAGATGAAAAACATGGATCTAGAGAAAACTACACCTTTAGAGGAAAATCTTGACATTTTGGTGAGTGCAGTAGAAGAGATGGTGAGGAAAATGACTGCAAATAATGAAAATGACATTCATGAATAAGTAGCTGATCCAAAACATTTTGTTTCTTATCTCAGTAGTCATAAGGATTGTTTTGTAGATCATCTTGGATAAGAAAGACCTGTTGATATGACATGTATGCTTGACGATATGTTTTATACCGACGATTTGCCTCAGTTTGATTAGTATGATGATGATGATTATGCTCTCCAAACAGAAGCTAATCTTGCAGACAAATCAACAGCTAGTCTGTGGGATGAGGAAGTTCGCTTACAACAGCTTGAGTACAGTATTCAACCGATGCATATCAGCTATGGAAACGATGAGGAAAGTGCAACAGATTTTGAAGTAAGTGAAGGATCTTTTCCTTTTTGCTTTGATTCATGTTAGTTCATCAGAGATAATTTCCATGCAATCAAACATTAGTTATCGACAAATCTTGATTTGGATGCTCCTGAGGGCGATGAAAACTTTGTTCCAGACTTCTTATATTCAGAGTTCTAGCCCCCAAATGCCATTAATAGTCAGGTTGCACATGAAGACATAGAAGATGGCATATATGATCAAACGATACAAGAAGATTCCTTACCTCTCTGTCTTTAATCATTTCAGTTTTTGTGGGGTAAATTGCATAGTAAATATGCAAATGGAAAGCTTGTAGGAAATCAACATTCTCTCAGTTTTAATGTTGAGAATGAGATAGATGGCGAAATTTTTGAGAAAATCGTTAATAAGAAATCTTCCCTTGAAATGATTGATGAAATCATTTTCGATACAGAACCAGATTTGCAGCCACCAAACACAATTCAAGGTTAGATTACAGATGAAGGTGAGGTAGCCGAAATACATGATTTGATGATGTAAGAGGATTCTGTACCCTTTTGTTAGGAAGAATTTCAGTTTATAAGGCAGAATCTTCGTAATATCTCTAAAGAAAAAGATGAACAACCAATAGGATGTCATACAGTTTCAATACATACATCGCAGTAGTCTCCTCAAGTTTTTGATGATCCTTTTGCTCATGTGTTAGATTTTGTTTGCTGCAAAAATTCTTCTTCATCAGCTAACCATGTGACAAAACAGAATGTTGATAATCATATTTTTCAAGGGTCACCTTCAATGTCTTGTTTAACAGATTTTTCATTTCATAGCCCATACCAGAGTTTTCAGTTATATGAGGAGATTGATAAAGGAGGCTTTGGTTTTGTTTGGAATCAACAACAGAGTTTGATTCTTCACGAAATTCAGGATCCTTTTGACCACTTGCTACAATCATCAGAGAAAGATAGTGCAAATGTGAGGAAAAGTTTAATATCAAGCTATTAAGATTACTTGGACCAGAGCAGTAATGTGATTATGGAAATCAATGGCGATGCTTATGAAGATCCTTTTGCAGTATTCTTGAAGTCATCCAGCCAATTCATGCTTTACAAGTTTGTCAGCAGTGAACTTGATTCCAAGTTTCCATGGGAGTTTCCTTTCGATTCTTCCCTTTTCCGGCGCATCAAAAAGCATTTAGGAAGAAATCAAATATTAGCCATAATGCTTACTTGGTTGCATTGGCTGTTCCATCTCACTTGACCAGGTGGTGGAAAGAGTAATCGGGGTAGGTTTGCTAACTAAGCTCAAATATGAGCATCTTTCCAGTTTGTTAGTTAGGATTTAGTCATGTCTAGTTTTATTAGGGTTTTCAGTTTGAGTCTTCAGTTAGAGTCCATCTGCATAATGTCAGTTTTCGTGTTTTGACTCCATAGCCCAATGGACGAAGGCATTGTCTTCTCTCCCAAAGATCTGCAATTCTTGTCACCTCCAAGGAGCTAGAGCTATCATCCCTATTGGAGCCAATGTTAGAGTTGGTCTTGCCAGTCTTCCATCAGAGATCAAAACTCTTTCTGTATTTCATTTTTAGGAGTCTTGCTCCATTTACTCAACTGCATTCCGCTAGGGGCATGCCATAATCTGATGGAAGGGCCTTGTCAGTCATTTACCCTCATGCCTTATCCTGCGGGTTTAGATCTATTTGTCAAATCATTTTAAAGGTCATTTATAGTTATGTTATAATCTCTTGATAAGCAAAGATTCAACTTGGTCATTAGGTCTAGGGTTTGCAAATTCTTGTTCTCAAAGTGCTTCAATAATACTTGCAGGCCAGAGGAAGGTTCAATAATTCACTTAAATCATGTTTCTGAGCAAGAAAAGATGAATTTTAGAAAAATGAGAGAGATTTTTGTCCACAATAGTCCAAGGAAGAAAAACCTCGTTCAATTTTTACATAGGTGTCATGGTTTTAGAGAAATGTGAAAAATACAATTACTTCGGGAGAATTGATGCACCTCTAAAGTGACCTTGGGAAAATCAAGTTTTCTCCTAGTTTGGTTAGCCCAATGATTTGATTTATGAGTAAAATGATAACTAGACACAAATATCTTTCCAATGAGCTATCCTGAGCTCAATTTGGAGTTGTGAAACACCTTCCAATGTTGATTGCAACAACACTCTTCCTTGAGGCAACCTCATTTGGCACATTTTGACCAGACTTGGGAGATTTGATTTTTGATAGGACAAATGAACTCCAAATTGAAAAATTCTAGTTGAGTAGGAAATTAGACTCATAGAACTTTCCAACACGCTATCCTGCACCCAATTTGGACACAGGGAAGGCCTCCAAACGTCTCCTGTAAAAAGGCATGACGAACATGGGAGGCGTGGCGCACTGGGAGAAAATTTCCGATGTAAATTTACACTGGCGCGGCGCACATGGGAGGCCCGGCACACTGGGCTAAAAGGCATGAAATTCATGGAAATATTCCTCCAAATTGCAAATTATTCATTTCACAAGTAGGTAGAGCTTCCATTTATGTGTTTTATCCAAGTTTGTGCTAGGGTATGGATGCTAATGATTGAAACAAACATTCAACCCTTTCATTTTGAATTCCTCACATGTAAACTGCTGCCTAGGGTTTCAAAACTTGTTCACCATCAAGGTTACTCTTTTCCATTATCTCTCTTGTCCTTAAACCCCTTTGTTCCTTGACTCCATTATTTCCCATCCCCTAAAGTTACTAAACCCTATCCTAAATTCCCTTTCACAAAACTTTCAAAGGTGAAACCCTAAACCCTATCCCACACATAAAACCCCTCACAACCCTCCTATATTTCCCAAACAAATCTCTTCCAATAGTCCCTAATCCCTCACTATTTTTCCCTCCCCTTAATGTCCCTCATGTCATTATTTTCTCTTGGTGACAAAGGTCAAGCACATCATCAAAGGCATTACAAGACAATGTGACATATCAACACCTATTTGTCCAAGACAATTTGTCCACCAGTAGACATGACACCTGATCCGTCATATGATCATGAAGAAGAGACACATAGTGATTCGCCAACAGAGGTACATGCACCCAGGAGGCCTCATAGAGGTGGCAAAACATCCGTGAAGACCAGCAGGTTTCCCAACGAAGTGTTACACAAAAAATTGTCACCATGAATTTCTACAGTTTGTGTGATTCCATCAACACTCATACATACCTAGCCCGAAAAAGTATAAAATAATACTTGAGAGAACTGCTTGATCATTACATTCATTCACATGGGTAAGAATCGTACTAGTTCGGGAAGTAGAAATGAAGACCCTGGATCTAGTTTCCACCATCCAGGCTGCGAGGAATTTTGTTATCATTATATAGTGGACTATTCATAAACAGATGGTTGCACCCATACTGTGTCCATGTGTTCCTACTTGTGATGTAATAAAAAATCATTCCTGTATCAGAGAAGTTTTAGATAGTTCTTAGTCAGTTTTGATCTGAGTATGGGAATGCCTACCTCAACGATGATATTTTCACATATACATATTTTGCGTTGAATGTTTTTACAGGTTCGACCGGGGTATCCACAGGAAGATCCTTGAAATGATAAAGTCCTTCACTCTTCTTAGATGATCAAAACCATCCTCATCTATTACAGACTTCACACTTTAGGGGGCAATCTGTTACACAAAAAATTGTCACCATGACTTTCTACAGTTTGTGTGAGTCCATCAACACTCATACATACCTCCTTTGCAAGTCTTAAACCTCAGTTCTTCATGTGAAGCGTTGAAAATGGGAGAAATACCTTAAAAATATTTCAAATCATAGTTTTTCACTTTCTCCTAGCATTGCCTACAGTGCCGCACCTAATGGTCATGTTCCCTGTGAACCTGACCTCTCTGTATATTGAGTAATGGGTGCAAACCACTGTAAAAGTTAAAAAGGTGTGAGTTCATTCTTAAAAACTTATCTTAGCTCACTTCTAGACACTTCTAGAAGGAATATTACGTTGGCAAGTCCACTCCACCTTGGTTCATCCATTCCATAACTAAGGGAGCTAACTCCGTGATATGAGGTGCTTATCCCATTGAAGGAGGAACTATCCCTTCAATGGTGGACCTGCAACTTCCTCCATTTGCACTATAAATTCATGCATTAGGCTGGTTGTAGAAAGAGGTGGAAAGCTGAAGATTCTTGAGGGTAAATGCTGCTGAAAACTAGGCTTCCTTTTTGAGCTTATGAGAGGAGAGACCACATACCTTTCATGTCATTTGGGAAGTGAGTGAGGCTTGTCAAAGTAGAGGAGACTCCTGCTGGACCCTGGAAAGAACTTGTGCAACATCAAGGCAAAGGTTGTAAGTTTCTTTTATTCATAAAGTTAATACAATCAAGTTTGTTTTTCTCAATGAACTGTCTCTAATGGTTTATTTTATGAGCTCCTTGATCTTCATAATGAACATGTTTTGTTATACGCAGGTATGCTTTGATGTGTGCTTGTTTGTGTATGCAGGTTATTAAACAAGAACTGCTTGAAGCTGTTGGGATAAAACTACCTCAAACAAGCGTTGGACCGAGGTAGGGTCTATTACACTTCTTAGTATTCATTAATGAATTGAAACATGTTTAGAGAAAAATAGATTTTCTTGTGCTCTTTGTTGCTAGATATCATTAGATACTAGGGAGATCAATCTTGTTTGCAAGAACGATTTATCCGGCCAACACGAAGCCTAAATGAGAGGACACCCATTCAGCAGGAGATAGAGGTTGATCGAGAGATTTTGCTCAAAAGGATCAACATCCACTTAGAGAAAGTTGTTGGCAAAAGAGACAAGGACAAAGCATTATTGAGGCATATGGTTTATCATTACAGGGCACGCAATATGAGTTCCAAGGCTCGGATAAGGAATTTGAAGGTGAAATTGAGGAAGGCAACAAAAAGACAAAAGAGGAAAAAAGAGCAAGATCGGCTCTGAATCTTGGCTGAAACCTCTTTGGCCTAGCATGACACTTCATAGAGAAGATCCAGCCCAAATTTCAAGAAATTTGGAGCATTTTTTGCATTTTGGCAAATTTTTGTACAAAAAATAGGGTTTTTCTCCCTGTGGCATGGCGCTTATGATAGGGAGCTCCAAATCATGAAAGGTTTATATTTTTGGATTCGGCATGAAAAATCATGACTGCTAGTGCATGGGCAAGAAGTTTGGGCAAGGTTTGAGTCTCCAGAAGGTAAAAAACACTCAATAAATGACCTCTCTGCCCCTATTTTGACACACAGGAAGCAACCTTGGGAGATTGAAGTTTTGGAGGGGCAAATGAGCAGAAAATTTAGAAATTCCACTTGGGTTGGAAAGTAGACAGATAGGGATTTCTAACAAGCACACTTGGGCACAAGTACCTCAAAATTTCCTCCAAAGTGTCGCGACAAATACATTTTTGGGCGCGGCACACATAGACCCAAAGGCCAAAATCACTTCCACTTTGCGAAATTTCGATTCGCGATTTTCTCCAAGTGGGCCCGCACATTTACACTACATTTTTCCCAGCACCTAAGGAAAATTTTAAAAAGTATTTTCACTAAATGTTGGCTTCTATCCAAGTGGAAAAAGGAAGGCGACCAATCACCCACCAATCTACGCTACAGTTTTGTTATTTTTGTAACACTGCACCTGTCACTAATGGTTGGCTTTCCATTTCCAGTTTGTAATGATTTGAAAAACTCTCCAACTTTGGGTAGTTCCATTTCCTAATGGAAAAGTCTTTTTATTGTATGAAAAACCATTTTGCAAAGGGTTGGTTGTAATTTCTGGGAGACTGTGGGAGAGAAACTCAGCTACTCATTGTATATTTTGGCAGAGAATTAATGAAAGGCAACGGCTTTGATTCATGAGATTCATGTGGTGTGAGTGTAGAAAATGTATTCTCTTTCCATTTCATATGTATTTAATTATGTTTCACAGTTCATTCATATTCATTTCTAGTGAAATTTTCTAAGTAAGATAAGGTAGAATTCATGTTTATTGCTCTGCCTGTGGGAAAGTTTCACGTTTTGTGTTCTTCTTCTGTTGAAAAGGATTCATGTATTTATGCCCTTTTCACCCTCCTAAACAATCTTTCCAATTCACATTATTTCAAATTTAATTGCTAGACTTTCCACCTATCTTGCCTCACGAAGTAATCTGTGCCTTTGTGTTAAATTCTCTACTCATGCTGTTCGTTGGTCCTATACATCCCATACATCCCAGAAACTCAGTGATTTATCAAAAATTGCCTCTTGTTTCCATATTTATTTACCTAGCCTAAAATCAATATTCATTGTAAGTCATCTCAGACCATATCGTTTATTTATTTACTGAGTGTGACCCAGAGAGAGCCCTCTCCTGTTCTGGTAGCGCTAGCTACCAGACTGAGAGTGGTTTGTGGTTACCCTGACTTTTGCCTTCCTTTAGCATAAGGAAGATTTAGGCTCTAACAACTTCCAAGGCTAATAATATCCATAGCAAATGCAAAAACCCGGCCTTTTCCACACCATGCAACCATTTCCACGGTTCTAACACTTTCACCGCCCCCTCATTATTCTGCTTCATCAGATTCACCGTCTCTAGGTGTGTACACTTTTCATAGTCAGCGAGGTCCCAGTCTTCAAATTTCATGGTTGGCATGCGGCCTAGGTGCGTGCCCTCAAATATAATGCCATCAGGGAGGATCGGGGTTTGGAGTGAACTCTGCGTTGCATCCAAATCCTTTCATACTTTGGTCTTCCCTTTCCATGGAGGGACATACACGGGTATTTTTGCTATAGAGCTCAACGGTTGGATATCCTCCTCTACGTCTTCTTCTTCTTCTACAGTGGCGATCAGGGCTTGCAAGTCTTCTTCTTCCTCATCAGTTTCTATTGTGACTACTTTCCCCTTCTCTTCCATGGATAGTTTGTTGTGTCATGGATTCCTCGAGGACGTGTGTATTGGAACCATTACCTATTTAGCTTTCTTTGGCCGTGGTGTTCGCGTGATTTGGGGATTCTATCACCACCCTGGTTCCTTCTACGACATCCCCCACCATTTGGGTTTGTGTGGCCTCACCGAAGGTTACCTCTTCAATTTCTATCCCATCCTTAATGGCTGTCATCATCTGTACACTGTATTCTATCTCTCGTGAACTTAGGGGCTCACTTATCACTCAGCTGTTAACACTCTATGCTCTGCTCAAACGCTCAATTCTCAAATGACCAAGTGTTGTTTATTGGCTAGCCCTTCGAGCTTTATAGTGCATTTTGAATTCAAATTCGACCGTTCCCCCCAATTTTGGGTCATCAATGCTTTCTTGGCAATAGATTTTCCCAAATATTGCCCATAAATCGCGTCTTAGATGCCCGCCACCAGCTCCATTTGGCCTCAAATCGAACATCCCATCATGAATAGTGACACCAACGGTCACTTCCTAGCCAACCCATGTAGTAGCATAACCCACCATGCGCGGTCACAAGCCCTATGACGCTCTGATCCTACGTGCAGCTCCCAGGTAGAATAATTTATAGTCTCGTGATCTCTTTCAATTGCCTGGAGCGCTGAGACTATACTTCCTACAGCTAGTCAGGTGGTCACACCACCTGTGCGGGGCTCCATCCCATTCTTTTTTGTGGTTCGTGAAAGCATCCTACCTTCTATTGTCGGGTTCTACATTGCACGCTTCACCATTTGCAACACACTGTCCTGGTCACTATACTTGGCAATATGTGGTCCAAGCCAAGGCAGCAGACTAACCAGTTCATGGCAATAGTCCTCCAACCTATTAGTACAATTGTATGTACCTTTCCCTATCATCCTTTGTTTTTCGACGAGAATTGCTTCCTTGATTTTGTCTTCCAGCTTTTTTACCTTCACATCCATCAAAGAGCTTTTCTCCCTTAGTTGTACCTGATCTTTCTCAAGTTTGCTTAGTCTAATGTTTCCCCATCGGATTTCTTCCTCAAGTCCTTTATATTCTATTTCTCATGGCTAGGTGATTTCTTCATTTCGGGCTTCATGTAGTGTGAAATCTATAGGTTCTTTTACGCACAGACTTGGCTTTGCATGCTCCTCAGATATTACAGCCCTTGCTTCATACCACAACTTTGGAATTTCTCTCGTGGTCAAGGTTTTTCACATGGTCCTATAGGCCCATTGAACAACTAGTATGTGCATGTCCCAGTCAGTTCATTTCACATGGTGGACCCTATTCAACACTTTGCACACCTTGTCAAAGGCTTCCCCGCAGATAATCTTTGGTGCCTTCGTCTTTCCTGCTTCTACTTGGTGTTCCTATTTTTGATCGCGAGGGCAGTGTGCGTTTGTGTGGGCTGCGTACCATACACTTGTATCCATCTGGAAAGGTGAGTGCGCAAGCTATTTCACTCCTCATAACCAGCTCTCATCCATATCTGAGGTTTTCCAAATCGTATAAGCATCACCCTTTTGCATTTGCGCCAGTCCCCGAAACTCTGCTAGTGCGTACCCCACCATCTTGCAGGCATATTGCAATGCCCATTTCAGAGCATGAAACCACTATCGTTCTGGCACTTCACTTTCAAATTTGTTAAGGAATTCATCCACCATTGTCAACCCATTGTACATGGGCAGATCCCTTGCCTCTGTTGCTACACAACATAATGACCTTATCATCATGTTGCAATTTAGCATGGTTACCTTGTGTAACCACTTCTGCCATCGTTCTACTTCCTCGTTTGAATCCAAAGTGGAGGAGTTGTCACACTCCCATGAAATTCTACCACCTACTGTTGGATTCACCCAATCCTGATCTCACACGGTTATCTTCTAGATACAATCGATATTGTCGTCACTATCATTATCGCGCACCGGTTCTGTGTATCACATTCCTTCGGTAGGATCTAGCGGTACTACTATGCGTAGTGGGTTCTTCTCAAAAACCATTTTGCGCTTCTTTAGGTTTATGACTCCGTTCATATTAGTGGCCTAGTCCATGCCCAATAGTGTGAGATAGGGATTGTTATTGTCGACAATCTCTATCACTTCGAAATCCACAAGCATTCTCATACCTTCAATGTCCACCATTACTCCTTGCATCTCCCCATGGGTAGGATCTTTTGTTGGTTTGCCATTCGCAATTGAATAGGAGACCACTACAACGCGGGCCTACCCATGCACTCCCATGTCTACTTTGGCAATACATTCATGTCTAATCCTTGATCTAGAATTACTTGATCCATTTCATACTTGCTGATTTGTGCAGTCGATCTCATTTCCCTTCCTGTTCCGATGTATGTTTCCCGAGCTTTCATACTATGCGCGGTTCTCCTAACCCAACACACCTAGTGATATGTTCCTACAGTCTCTTCACAACCGTATTGTCATGCAACAACTTCATACATGTCTCCAGAAAGGTAGTGAGCATTGAAGGATCCATATTTGGTTCTAGTTGATCCATACTACCTAAAGTGGAGGCCTCTATGAAGCTCTTCTTAGCTTCCATGAACATCTCCTTCACACGCTCCAAATCAAATTTAGGTTCCTTTGTAGGAGCCTTGTGAACCCGTGCACTTTATTCAAGCTACTTACCTTTGTCATCTCCTATCGTGATATCGCTCCAAAGCACGATGTTCACATTTGGGTCCTCTTCACACGGCTCAAACCTCATCATTTGTAGGTTCTGAGTCAGGGGAGGCTGGAGTATTCCTTTATCGTGTAGCCTCGCTATCTGTGTAGGGCAATCCTCCATCTCATGGTCGAACTGAGTACAATATAAACATGATGTTCTCGTCAGATTTGTACAATCGTGGGAATAATGACCAGGTCCTCCACAATTGTAGAAAATAAGCTATTCGCGACCCCTTCCTAGTCCCATTCCTCCTCGACCTCATCCGCGCCCCTAAAATCCAGTGCGTGCCATCCCTGTATTTTGATCGAGGGCTCACATTTCTGTCTACACCCTATAGGTAGGGGTTCGATCCATCATTAGTTCATAACTCCTACACGTGTGCTCATCATGGCCTACCGACCTACAAAAATTACAGAACAATTTCTGGGACATCTGCGTATACTTCTACAATAGGTGACAATTGTCTGTAGCATGTTTTCCTCCTATCTGACAAATCACACACCATAATGCAGGCACCACGCTTGGCCCTACTTGTGCCTCTGGTCTCAATGGCATTGGCCCTCCTCCCACCAAGTAATTCATGAAGATTGGATTGTGGTCCTTGTTGTGTACCTGTCCCTTGCATTTTATGCACCATACCTCGTCGTGCACCTCAGGGCAAGTTGTCCTATCCTGTTTTAAATTGCATTTTCAGAAATAATTTTTTCAGTTGTGCATGGATTTGTTGAACTCCCAGGCCAAGATATTGTATAGGGGTCTCATGCAGTCTCATTGCAATTTGCAATGCTTTGGCATGGTTGGATAACTTCTGCTGTGATATCACCATCCTTAGATGCGGTGTTGGTGATGCTACAAACCATGCACGGTGTTGTGCATTCCTCAAGGTCATGTTGGCTTCACGAATCATTCCCTTCAGTCTCTAATCCAGTTCCCAGGGAATCTCACCTGGAAGCATCACGATCTCTATTGGGCATGGAATCCCCCCACAACATGTTTTGGGGCTCAAAGCCCAAGTTTTGAGTAATATCATTGGAAAGCTCCATGAGTTGCAGGCGCAGAGCGCAAATTGTATGCTAGAGTCATAGGGTTGTCCACCCTAAGTGTTGAATGTAGTTTCGGCCTGCCCATGGTCCACAAACAATAGGATTGCATAAATAGAGTGAGGCTCTAAGTTGTAAAGAAGGAAAAAAGTACAAAAATGAATGGATGAGATCTAATAGATAACAAGCATAGAGTAAAGGTCTAAGTGTCTTGGGTTGTAGTAGTAGGAAGAGACTCTGCAGCTAAGTGCACAGAGGCCTAGTAGAGTCCGTAGTTGAGTGCGTAGGATAAAGTCGAGTTTGTAACCGAAGGAAGAGAATAATAAAGAAAAGTTATGTTACCAATTTTGTGTATTTGTTCTATGTTATTACATGTTTGATGTTACTTGCAATTATACTATTTATTTATTGCACACCCTTGTATGGATTGTGAATATTAATAAGTCTAAAATAAGTTAATCAACTGATATCAAGATGTGAGTAAGAACATGGGTAATAGCACTAATCGGACCTCGAGTAGGGTTGCGCGAAGGTAGAATCTCAAGTTGCGAGGTATGGGTAAGTGCGCATAGCGACATGCATGCAGGGTCAAACCGTGGATCGTCTTGAAATCATCAGACATCTCTAGGGTGTAGAAACCTATTTCTAGCATCCTCCCATACTACTTCAGGTGAGACCTTAGTCTGTGCTCCATGAACTGTTGTCGAAAGGGCCAGTAGTGCCAGGATTTGTTTGGCTAAATCATCTCTGAACCTGGGTCAGGCCCCACTAAGCCAAAAAATGGTTCCATTGCTGGGACCAGGATCTGCATAAGGGATGTCTAATGTCGTGTCACTGGAATTCGACAAAGAAAAAAATTGAAAAGTGGCTGGATAGAAAGATTCACAAGTTCGCAGTGCAGGAAAACATGAATTTGTGAGTATCAAAGGAACATTGGTTAGAGTGCTACGTGTATACTAAATCCATGAGATGTTTTTTGCATCCTTCCCCTCTGAGTTGTATGAGTGGATCGCGAAGCTAGTAGACAGTTAAGGGAGGTGTAGGCTCGACAAACCAATTGTATGGACTCCGGAATTGGTGCACAGACTAGAAGCATCGGATGATAAGATCGCACACGCTGTGGACCATTGGCTCGATCAGATTATAGGAGGGTTCATCACCAAGTTCGTGGTACATATGTCAATCAGCTACAACAAGATGAAATGATGTTTCCTCAAAGGACCATGAGGTAATTACATTAAATCTTTGAATACCTGGATTAAAATGCTACTGTGTGAAAAGCGTGTTATGCAAATAAATTAATGTTTGGAACTACGCAAAGTGGGAAGATCTACAAAAATAGAAGTTTATATGAAAATGGGGTCTATAGGCTTCTTATCAAGCTTACAAGAACCTCTCCCACTTCCAAAACTTAAACATTCCCAAGATATTATGATTAACCAGTTGCGGAATTAATAATGCTTGAAAATAGGTGTATGCTTGTGTTTATTTTTAACTGTTAATGTGCTTTAAGTTTATTTACTTGAACTGATATAAGACATATAACAACAAATAAAGCAGCAACGTAATGCAGCTGTTATCACTCAGGTTGTTCCCTTTGACTCCTAAGGGAATACGGCTGAGGTAACCACAAACCAATCTTTGGACTGCAGGTCCTAGCCTACCAATAGTCAGAGAGGGCTCTCTCTTTAGGATTTAGCTTTGTTTAAAGGATGATTTTAGGATAGATATGATGCACATGGGCTTTGATTTTGATTGATCGGATGGTTGATCTATTCAAGTAGTCTTGGCATGAAAAGTGTAAGAAGTTCAAACCATTGGGCATGGAGTCATGACTGTGAACTGAAGGGTGTGTTTTCTTTGGTAGAAGAAGGGAATATGGAGCAGGATAGCTACACATGGCACAATGATTTATGCTGGAACAGGGATGAAATGGAGGTCAGGGAATGAGAGGCAATTAAGGATCTCTCATCCAGCCAAAGAGGGAAAGTGGATGAAAGCTGTATGGGGCAATGAAGAGTTCCTAGACAGCATTCATATAATGAAGGGAATAGCTTAAACATGCACCATTAAGAATGCATATTCATCACTAATTTCAGATGAAAACATGGAAAAGCTACACGAATTGAGCTCAGAGGGCATGAAAACCAATTCTGGTCTATTCTTTCTTCCTGCAACTTAGATTATGATATATATTTGGTACAGCTATGTATAAACTGATAAACGAAGGGAGGAAAAACTTATTGAACCATGAGCAAGCACGAGAATTCCATACCAATTTCTTCAGCCATTGAAAGCACAACCAGCCAGTTTAGAGGCAAGCATTCCAACAGTCTTTGATTACAAAAGTTCTTAATATTTACAGTGCAGCTCTCAAAATGAGAGATCAACCAAACAATGCACCAACCCCTATTACATTGTTCAGGGCTGTATTTATAGGCAAAGTATATACAAAAAAGATTTGCTAGAAGATCTTTAGGAATAAATGCAGTTAACCTAACTTGTCTTATAAGTAATGAAAAATATCTATCTAATGCTGCGCTGGGGGCAACTGTTTCAAAAATGAGGCTATCTGTCTTTTGTTGTTATGCGCTGGCCGTTCATCATAACTGCGCATTGGTCTCTGTTCCCCTACTCTTGAGTGGCTTTACTGTGCATTAACTGTGGTCTGAGAGCCTTAAATAGCTTGATCACTTTCTTATGGTCGATCTGATGCTCTTTGCTGCTTCACTGATACTCTTTAATTGAATATGGGCTTCTTCTTTCTTTGATATGCTAAAAACTATTAAATCGCCCCTTTTCTACCCTTTCGAGGCAAAAATAACTGCTGAAAATTAAGATTCTCCATTTTGGCCTATTTCCCGTATCAAAAACTGCCTCAGAATCTGATTCTGGGCCTCCGAAGCATCGATTTCGCACTTGCGCTTTCCTTTCTGCAGATGATGTCAGTGGTACGGTGAGTGACGTCAGTGGTACGGCAAGTGATGTCAGCGGTATGACAGGTGACATCAGCATGACGTCAGCAATGGGACCCAGTACAGATGATGACGTCAACAGGGTGACGTGGCAGGGTGACGCAGCAGGGTACAGCACAGTGGCAAGTGAGGTGGCGGCATCATCATGCGGTGACGTAAGCAACAAGGGAGGGTGGTAAGCAGTTTGCATTGGACCATTTTTGGTACGGGAGTGGTATGTGTCAGGGGCGGCTCGATGCAATAGGCAGCCGATAGTTGTCCCGGTGTACGACGGTGAAACCATCGACCATCGGGTACTATCTTGCTACTATGAACGGGCGATCGATATCGACGAAGGCCATCCGATCTGTGGGGAGTGATCAGATGGTGGACGGGAAGGAAAAACGCTCGAGGTTTAGCAGAACAGTGTGCCCGATAAACATAAATTTTTCACGGCTGTGGGCGGGTTAAAACCTTAGGTTTAGAGGTTAATGTGTTTTGGCACGGGACTATGGTTATTTATTAATCGGACATTAATAAAATCCAGATGCAATGTGCGCGGAGGGTGTGGTATGGTTTGGTGTGCAGGGGAGGGGTTTAGCATGGTTATTCATTTAACCAGAGGTTAAACAAATCCCAAGGGAAATGAACGTGGAAGGGCTAATACTAAGGCCCCAAATAAACCTAGTATTTCCCGGACTTTTATTTATTTGGCTATAGTTGCCATGGGGTGGGATATTTAATATTTTTTGGGTTTTATATAGTTTTTTGTAGAATAGGGGGAGGGAAAATGATTTAAGGAGCTAGATAATAGGGTTAGATTTTAGTATGAGGTTTTGGAATGCAAAGGAGGGGATGCATGCTAAGTTTAGAATGGAAACTTAAGCATAAGGAAATAAATGGATAGTGTAAAGATAAATTTTACACAAGAAATGTGGCTTCTTTCACTAAGCCAACTCAGATGTCAACTTGGTTTTTAACCAGGATGGAGTGAAAACTGGACTGGTTGGGAAGATCCCAAGGTCCTCAAGGGGATGTTAGTGAGTGATTTGGGAAATAAGAAGAAGAGGGAGTTAGAGATGCCTTGCCTGATCTGATCAACATGAGAAAGTGCCACAAAACTATGATCTGAATGAATATAGCACTTGAAAATATGAAATGGATCACATAGCTTGATTTCTGCAACCACGAAACTACTTACCCAACCTACTTTACCTGGAATTTTTTCTTCTTTTGGTTTGGGTGCACTTGAACTAGCAAACCCAACTTTTCAACTTTTTCCTTTTATTTACCGTCCTCCTACCTACATCTATACTTATTTCATCCAGGGGCTCAGATTAAGCTGTTGAGCACCCTTGCTTCTCTACCTATCTAAGAATCTGCCAAATTTAAGCTGTTTGGACAGATAATGATTCTCTATATTCTACAATAGGAAATTGAAACCTAGGGAGACCAAGATTAAGCTGTTTAGATCTCCCTTTAATTGAAAATTCTATCAAAAATGGAATAACTTATCAAAATTGGAATGAAGCAGAGGCACTTAGACTAGCACACTCTCATGGACACTTCTTTGGCCTCTGCAGCAAATATGGAACATTGTAGCCTGCATAGCATGACATCTTTGGCATGTAAACATGTCAATCATGAAACATGAATACCTGCTATGAGTAGGAGGATAACATCAGCAATAAAGAAAGCATACATAATAGCAATATAATATGGAGTTCACCCAAAACTCTTGGGCTACGTCTCCTTGAGCTCTAGTCAACTCAACTAGGCTCTTTGTGATTATGGCAAATTCCTTTTACAAGCTCCATGCTCAACTCCACTGTATTACACAGAAACAATGGGTTTAGAACACCATCTCATCCCTGGCTTTGAAGCTCTTAGGCTTTTTGGCTCTGGCTCTTAGCTATGGCTCTGGCTCTTGGCTCTAGCTTATGGCTTTGGCTCTTGCTCTGACTCTGGATCTGGCTCTGGATTTTGTCTCTCAGCTCTGGCTTCTCTAAGCTCTCTCTCCATCTCTGCATGCCTCTGTAATTTGCTTGACCTCCAAGTGGCTCTCTCAGCAACCTTAAGCTCTATGGTTCACTCGCTTGACCTCCAAGCGATCCCAAAGACTCCCTCAGCTGCCTACGCTATCCGCTCTGCCTGCTCTCTACAGCTCCACCTTGTCAATTGAGCTCTTTGGCTTCTTTGAGGCGTTCTTTTGCCTCTTCGGCTTCCCGTCCATTTTTTTGCATATAATCATTCCTCTATCTCTTCACCTGGCCCTTTGGCTTTTGGCTCTATGGCTTTGCGCATTACAAACACATCATTGCTTATAAAACGCCTGCTTGTCACGTGGCACAATGATCATGGAGTGTTACAAAGGAATCGGGCCCTTTCTTTAGGCAAAACCCAAAAATGGAACAAAATTCCAAAACACAAAGTTTTTCCGAAAATACACTATCGGGCATGAAATCCCGAGCTTCAAATTCTCTAAATTCACACTTATAAACCCTTTCAGATCAACCTTTTATGGCTATCGCAAGCTCACCTTTGATTTGCGTGATCTCTGATCCAAGGGCTGACAGTCCATTTCGAGTGGCTTATGTGCACGAAGATTACCTGCCTGAAAAGGAAGTTTTCTCTCTCCTATGCCATGCCACATGTCAGCCAGTGTATGGGTTCAGGTGGAGCCTGTCCAATACCACTTACCACCTGAGGCCTGCCCAAAGTCCTGCTTACCATAGAACTCAAATAACCGAAAGCGCATAGTTAAACCTTTTAGGTCTGGCTTTATCGCTTTGGGTCATTTCCTTTTTATTTCGGTTTTTATAGCGGAAAGGCGCTAATACATAGAAAATCCGAAAATCCCAAATTTCAAATTTTATGCAATCGGGTCCATAATCCCTATTGGGTCTGGGTCTTGATCGCTAATCACAATCACAATGGCTCGGGGGTCTGCCCTTTGGGTATGTCAACCACCAATCCGCCGATCGCCAATATCGACCCTTGCATATCGCATTGGCGAGGGTCTATACCTTCTTCTCCTTCAATTGCCAATCACCCTGATTACCGATATCGCTCATTGCAATCACATTGTCACATATCGCCCAGTTGCATGTCGCTATGCTTGGGGTCCCACTATCGAGCAAAGGCCTACCTCTGATCTGATATATTAGAGATCGCGGACCGGGTGTCCTTCCACCTTTGCGTTAAGTCCATCCCTTTGCACGTTTGCGATGCGATTTCCTTAAGGAGCCTTTTATGCCATTTTTAGAAGAAATTCCTCTTTGTACAAAGGACAAAGGCAATCTTCTTTCTATGATAACATCTTCATCCAAAGTCTAGTTTTTCCCATTCAAGTTGCAGTAGATTCATAATAAGAAGATCTATGCAATGGGACTATTTCCAAGAGCATCCTTGGAATTTGATTTTCCTCTGTGAGGAACACTTTAGACTTAGAAGTTTATCTTAGATCCATTTTGGATCACACCTTTCCACTGAAAGAACTTTTGGTCTCCAAGATACTGATATATTGATCTGAACAGTAAATGAGAGTAACAACACCCACTTATTTCAGCCTCCCTACACTTGCCTTGCATAGTGCCTCTGAACCAAATTATCTGACCACTTTCCTTCCTGGATGTGCTAGTCCTCCTTGGAAGAACTGCCTTCCTCCTTGCCTTCCTGCAGAGCTCCTGCTGAGATGGTCATAGAAGGTAGTTTGAAATTTTCTACCTTGATCATTGATCCAAGGTGGCTCAAACAAATGTGAAGTACATCTGCTCCACAAAATTTTCATTTGCACCTATTTTGAAAAGATGTCAACAACAATTGTTAACAAAAACAGGAATACAACCAACTATTGGATGGACTAAACTCCTTCTTCAACAAAAGAAATATATTTTCACATCTTGTGAACACCTCCATGTCTTACATCTGCATACAAATGATGGACTAGCTAACAAGCCCACAAAACATGCCTGTAGAACAAATTACCCTTTAAGTCAAGCATGTGGAAAAAGACCATTAGCTTCAAAAGATGAAATACTTCATCATTATCTCCATCTTGGAGACCAAGTTAACTTTTCCCAAGTCAACATTACATGCATGTTACAAAAAAGCAATCAACCCTTTAAGTTAATTACACATACATGCTAAAATACAAGGACAACATCAAAATCCATGTGTTCATGCATATCATTCCCAGGCATGCAGTTCATCCTTCAAATTTTGCTGAAGCACACTGCACTTTCGAAGCTGAAATGAACATAATGTTGCAGCAAAAAAGTGAGTCTCCAAATCAACTTTTTCCATTCACCTTCTTGGTAAAAACCTGCAACTTGCATCTCCTTAACAAATAAATGCAAATAAATGCATCAATAGACATGCATTATTAATTGGATAAGAACTCTAACAATTTCTCACCAATCGCTTTCAAAGATACTACCTTTGTCTACACATTAGCATCAACATGTGAATCATCCTTAAACACATCAATCATGGAATCTTCCTTTCCATTTATGCCATTCTCTCTTTCCATTTTCTTCAGTTTTTGTGGAAGCATTGTTGGATTTAGAGTCCAAAATTTCTCAACAAGATGCCCTTGCTTATGGTAGTAAGTGCACTGCATGTGCATCCTCTTGATAGCATGATTTGCCTTGTCCAACGGACCTTTGGCTTCTTACTTCCTTTCCTTCAAAAGTTTCATGCATGTGGCTATCCTCTTCCAACATTTAAAAACGTTATGGTTATCCAAACCACAAAAGGAACATGCAATCCTTTTCCCATACATATATGGAAATTTACCATGCTTGTTGAGGAGGTAAATCCCCTCTGCAGATAGAGGCGATCCGTACTAGCCCAAACTGAGTCTAGCAACAATCATACAGCACTACCACACAAGTTCCTAATTGCAAATTAAAGACCAATGATGAGGGCCTACCTGGATTCCAACACTAGTGCTTGTAGAAGAGGCGACGCTCCCGTTCCTTTGCTCCGACCGATCACGATCCCCACAATCTCCGTGAATGGACACCTACACATGCAAAGAATGACACAAACACAAACATAAAATCCGGCAAATGCAACTATATATTAGTCGGAAAGGATATAACTCATCATCATTACAAATAACAATAAGAGTGGAACCATAATAATAGTCGTTTATTAATGATAAACAAAGAAGAATACAACCATAGTTCTGACGTCAAATCCTCCTTTGGCTAGGTAGTCAACAACACATATCTTGTAAAGCTTTGTTGGGAATAGGAACAAGCTTTTCTCTCCTTGTTTATGGGACAAGAATCTCCTTACTTAGATTTGGCCTTATGGGAATGAAGAAGGCTCTTGCAGCATGAAGCTCTTGGTAACTTGACAATTCTCAATCTCTGGAACTAGCTTGCCTAAGGAAAATGGACAAGCTTTTATAGATGAAGGAGGGGGAGTTGGCATCATCCACAATATTCATGGGATTGGCTTTATCATTAAAGAAGCTTCCATGAGAGGTGCCAAACCACTTCCCCTCTATGGAAATCCAAAGCCAAACCACCCAACTCAAGATAGATTCAGTCCAGGAGTTGGTTAGGATGAATCTTCCGATGTTTTTTTGTTAAAAAACACCACATATTACGTTTGGTGTGAGTGCGACTCTATGACAGAGCACCAATTGGCACGCCCTCTTTGGAGGATTTCCCCCATTGGCGCAAGTGCTGCACTGTGGAACCGCGCCAATGGAAAAAGGGCTATTTTTATGGGTTTTTAGCAAGAGATGTCTTCAGGGCAAATGAAGTTCATGTTCAGGGGAATGCAATGCAAGTGTTTGTAGGTCATGTCACTTCTCACAGGTCCTGGAATGTGTCCTCCAAGATGCAGGAGAGGGGTAACATGGACGGTGAAATTTTTTTGTGTAACAGATGCCCCCTAAAGCATGAGGCCCGAGAGAGAGAGGGGTAAAATTATTTACAAGAACATGTCCAACCGAAAACACTGCCGCCGGAAAACCTGTGTGGAGAAGTACAACTGATATCTCAAGTACATGATATATGTGGTATGGGTGCAGCCATCCATAGTAGAGTACATAAGAATCTAGATCCAAGGTATGGACGTAGCCATCCAATGAGGATTGATAAATTGACTCAGGCATGGTCACATCCATCCAATGAATGAGTCATGTAATAATCATAACAATCCACAAAATCGCAACCTAGATCCCAACAGACAAAATCCAGGGTCTTGCGCTCCATCCTGACCCGAACAAAGTACAAGTTCGAGCATGCGAATATGGGATTCGAAGTTGAACATGCAGGAACATTGTCTAATTAGCAGTCAATGATGAAAACTGTTAACAGACACGAGAGGTACCGCCAATAATGACAATGGCCCTCAAGGTACTATAGGTATAATCTATGGCGTGTGAATCAATGAGCCGGTGTCGAACACCCGTAGAATCATTCAATCGGAGACCAATGATGAAAACCTCACGTCAAACACGAAGAACCTACCATTGAGGCATGCAGGCTCCAAGGCACCTGAAGGGAGTCTCTAGGTCAACCTCCTAGATAATGCATTGAAGTCGACAGGAAGTGACTTTGATCAACGGTGGGCCATAATGTTTCCCACATCATCGATGCGAGACAGAGAAGGATAATATATTTTGTGAATTAGGATTATGTGAGTTATCAGAGGGAGGTTGATTATTTCGCAGAGGTCAACGTCTCTTGAACATATCGGCGGCACGACAGTGGACTTGGCAATATTTGACATCAAATGATCAGAGGTCATGGTGACAAGGCAACGAGCAGATGAGAGGTCAAATAGGATCACCCAAACCCACATAAGAAAGTGGAAAATAAGATGAGATGTCCCCACCCAGGCATGAATGCAGACAAGTGCCATGTTTAAGAGCGACATATTGCCGACACGACAATGATTCTGGTTCCATTTTCCCCACCATTTCTAGCGAGAACCCCGGTTATTTTTAATGACAAGCTTGACAGGGATAGCATATGCTTGTAAAGTTTCATTGCGACAGAATCCAATGTCATCAAATTTTAACGATTCTGATAGAGGAAGAACTCGACATCTTTTCATGTTTAGAGAGTTTGAAAAGACAACAAAAATTAAACTCTAGGGGTGTCCTTTTTCGTAAATTTGTGTCTCTCGAGCCCAAAAAAGTATAAAACAATGCTCGAAAGAACCACCCGACCATTACGATTGAGGAGTACTTTTCATGATTAGTGTTTTTGACCTGAAAAATTAAAAAAGCGACGGAAAACCACGTCATTTCGTAACCGTTAACAAGCCTGAAATGACAAGGGCCCGACAATCTTTTCGTCTTTACACGGTCGGAAAAGAGTTTAAAGATGACCGCCTCTCATTTACGTTTAGCGAGTTGAGAGGAATAACTCGACATTCTTTTCATGTTTAGAGAGTCAGAAAAGAGCAGAAAGATGACTCCATAATGACTTTTTCGTGTATTTACCGAGTCCAAAAAAGTATAAAATACAACTCGTTTCACCGTCTAAGTCGCATAAAAACCTGTCGCTGCACAAAAACAAGTGTAAAACCGATTTTCAACAAAAATATATTAAAATATTCATAAAAAATGACTTTTAAAAACCTATTTTGAGTTAAAAAAGCCATAAATATGTCAAAATGGCAAAAATCAAATTCACTTTTTACTTTTACCTCATTGGAGTGCGACAATAGTGCTTTTGGTGTGCGATCTTCGAGTGACGATTGCGACAAATCCGTGCGACCATTTGGAGCGCCATCAGTTCCAGGTAAGAGGCGCTTTCTCTTACTCCATTTTAGTCCATTTTTTAGTCATGTTTGCTCGCTCCATCGACCTCTATGGAGGGAATTTGAAAAATTAGGGCTGTGCCCATTGGCGCGGTATCGGGCACGGACCCGCGCCAATGGGCGCGACTGTTTTAAAAACAGTTGCGCCAATGGCCGAGCACATCCTTTTTTTCAAATTTTAACATTTTAAATGCATTTCACTCCATTTTCTATCTTACCAGAGATTTAATTGATGTTTTTTGATCATGTGGATGTAGGGAAACAAACAAAATGGTGGTCCAATGGAAGGAAAGGGAGCATGATAGAGTGGATGAATTGGCCATAGCAGATGAAGGTTGCATGGAAGCCCTTAGAAATTGTGGGCTAAAAAAATTCTTCTTCATGCCTTACCTACGAGCACAACCAGAGCTCTTATGGTACTTGATCAATCTTTGGGATGAACACGAGCAAGTGTTCCATATACGAGATCATGTGTTGGAACTGGATGTATTTGACATCTACTTCATCACGGGACTGTCGTGTAGAGGGCCGGCAGAGGGCCGGTGCCCCTATTGACAGGTAGCAGGCCATCTGGTGAGAAGATGGGCGAGGTAATGGAACCGGTGTGCCCAGGGGCACAATTTAGATCCGGAAGTTGAAAGGTGAATATTGCCACCATTCGGGATCTAACACTCAAAGCGGTGTTATTTACCATCACACGAGATGCGGGGGCATAGGCACGCCACAAGGCAACAAAGAACCAACTCATATTGGCCATAGAGTGTCTAAATTCCACTATATTTGATTGGGCCACAGCGGTGACTACCAACATGAAGAGACAACTTACAAAAGGTAAGCGAGGCAAACTGAAGCAGTTTGGGTATGGTTCTATTATGGTAATGTTCATTTTGGAACGATTACCAATCTTTCAAGGCCAAGGGGCCTTCGTACCTGATCCGATGCCGCGAGAGCCGAGAATGGCTCGTTGGGCAGCACTGATGCCTAGAGGGGGAGGAGGCCAACAAATGTCTTAGAGGCCAGAGTTCTTTGGGTGGCTCTACCGCTAGCTGATCATGGTCGAGGATTGGCCATATGCAGGGACCGACTTCACAGGTGACCCGGATCTCCCACTGCTAGAGGGAGAGGATTGGGATGAGGAGTTAGGTATGACCTCTTTTTGATTTTTAATTTTATGATTTTTTTGTTAATACATGTTTGTTCTAACAACAATTATATGTATATGCAGACGTTGGCCCAGAGCGACTAGTCGGCATGTCTCATATCTCGAGGAGAAACCAGCCTGCAGCAGACCCTCAGGAAGAGGGTGCCAAGGGGGGAGAACTTATCCAGAACCTTGAGGGTATTGCTCGAGGGATTCTAGATTATGCTCGGCTAGCGGATGTCCCATTAGCGTACCAAAGACACACGGTGGGGGTGCCCAGTCGCATCCACCGTCTTTTGAGACACCTAGTGCGAGCAGTAACATGCTACCATGAGCACCATAGGGATTAGTCATCTAGGCTTTATTTTCATGCATATTTTTTGAGAGACATGTTGTCTCTGGATGTATTAAGACAAACATGTATTATTTTTTGATGATGCACGCTGTGCAAACATTTCGACATATATATATATACACATATGCTTATGGTTTATTGTGTTTTTTATGCTTCTTATGTTGTTTTAATTACATGTTATGCAAATATCTATCTAATACATAATTGGCTAATGCATCAGTTAACGTATTAAATCATCTTGGAATATGTTGATATGTGATGAAATCAAAATCCCTTTCTAACAACTTAACACATAGATATAACCTTAGAATGCGATGGTCTCTAACGGAATATCGCCCATTGAGCTGGTGGACGACAAGCTGAGAGTCCAAGTTCACAACTAATGTTCGAATACCGAGATTAATCACCTCAGCCAGTAATTCAATCACTGCACTATATTCAACAACATTTTTCGTGGTACAACCTAGACAAATCCCTTGAAGGTCTACTATCTCACCATGAGGATCGTAGATCACCCATGCTGCAGAAGACAAGTTGCGTGTACTGCGGGAGGCACCATCAGCAAAACCAACGTAAGGCGAACAAGACATCTATACAAGAAGCAAAAAGACACAATAAGTGGAAATCACGCCGACACACCAAGCCTAAAGAACATGAAAACATGCACACACAACACACTTGCTAAAGCACACGTATGTACAAAAAAAAAGTGCCTGGAATTCATGCATAATATTTTTTCAAGTAAAGCCCATTCCGGGGCTTATCCAAGGGATTACCTTTGTAGTCAATCATCTCGTAGGCCCCTTTTTACAAAAATCTCTTTACAATGTAAGGCCCATGCCACATGGGCTCGAATTTGCCTACCCCCAGCGTATCATTGGCTTGATCGTAGAGCAGGACCAAATCTACCTCAATAAAAGAATGAGGATGAACAGTGTGATCAAAGTGAGTTTTCACCCGCTTCTTCTATGCTTCGATAGCTAAAGAGGCTAGCCGATGAGTCTCATCTAGCCGCTCGAGGTAAAGAAGGCATTCCTCTACCGGAGTAGTGTCAGGGAGTAATTCGATGGCTAATTTTAATGAAGGGATCTCACACTCGATGGGAATGGTAGCCTCCATTCCATAAACCAATTGGAAAGGAGTGAAACTGGTGGCATCCTTCACAGAGGTTTGGTAGGCCCACAAGGAAGAGAACAACATCAAGTGCCAGTTGGACTTATGCATGCCAATGGTTCATTGAAGCATCGTAACTAGAACCTTGTTGACAGCTTCTACTTGACCGTTGGCCTGAGGATAGTATGGAGTCGAGCTATCGTGCCATAGGCCCAATTGGGTTGTAAGCTCCATCATCATATGATTACAGAAATGCTTGTCGTGAGCAGTGACAATGGCTTGAGGGACTCCGAACCATGAGATAACATGATTAAATAAAAACTATGCCGTGGTGTGACCGTCATTAGACAATGTGGGCAGCGCCTCGGCCCATTTCGTGAAGTAATCAACAACAACAATGACATACCCATGCCCCCCGGCCAAGTGAGGGTTACAGGTCATATAATCAATGCCCCATTTTGCAAAAGGGTCGATGGTAACAACGGGGTGCAGTGGAGTGGGAGGCGCACGCATCTTCCGCTGGTAGATTTGGCACTCATGACAAGAGCGGATGACAAGAATATAGTCCTTAAAGATGAAAGGCCAAAAGTAACCAACACGGAGGATTTTTTGAGCAGTAGTATATCCGGACATGTGACCACCACAGGCACTAGAATGGCAGTCATTCAAACTCTCTCAGCTTCCTCGAGTGTTAAGCATCGGCGGAGAACAGAATCAATGCCGAGATGGTACAGGGTGTCCCCAACAATGCGATATGGTTGATATTGATGGCGAATCCATTGTCAAGCATCCTTAGATGTCTCGAGATGAAAAGAGGACGTCTGTAAATAGAAAGTGATATCCCTGTACCAGGGATCGAGGTTGCTAATTAAGAAGAGGGTTTCATCCGGAATATGGTCCTCTAACCGAGAGGGCGTGGTGAGAGATGGCAAAGAGCACAACAATTCAGCGAAAACAAGAGATTTCTTGGACTTGGCAGTAGTGAAATCCAAGTCAAACTCTTGGAGGATAACAATCCACTTCGAGTACTTTCTCCCCAGTAGCTGACGCGACAAGATGTACATCATTGGGTTGCAATCGGAAATCACTGTTGTAGTGCGCAACAATATATAATGGCGGAATCGTTGAACGGCACAAACTGCAGCTAATGTCAACTTATCGATGTGAGAATATCAAGATTCAGTATCTAATAAGTTACGACTGAGATAATAAATGACGTGTTCAATGCCATCATCATCATCTTGAATGAGAACCATGCCAATAGTGGCATCGGCAACAGCCAGATACAAAGTGTAATCACGATGGTAATTAGGAGGATGCAACAAAGGAGAGGAAATAAGGAGAGCGTTGAGGTGCTCAAAGGACTCTTGAGAGGTGTCATCCCATTGAAACGGGGTGTCTCACTTTAGTAACCGCGTAAAACCTTTGGCCACCTCGGCATAGTTCGGAATGAAGCATCATAAAAAATTTGCTTTACCCTGCAAGCTTTGCAATTGCTGCAAGGAAGCAGGGGGAGGAAGATTCAGAATGGCCTCGACTTGAAGGGGATCCAGACGGATGCCCTCTCGGGAGACGATGAACCCAAGAAGTCTACCAGAATCTACGTAGAAGACAAACTTATGTGGGTTGAGCCGAATACGGTAGTGTCGATAGCGGAGAAATATTTCGTGGAGATGAGCGTGATGGTCTCGACGCTTAGCTGAATGAGCTGGTAGATCATCCAGTTAAGGTTTCACGATGTGTTGAATATCATGGAATGCATAAGACATCACGCATTGGAAGGTAGCACCGGTGTTCTTTAGACCAAAAGGGAGCTTTTTGTAAGCGAAAGTGCCCCACGGACAGATAAAGGTGGTTTTGTGCTGATCAGCTGGTGCGATATTAATTTGGTTATAACCAGAGAAACTGTCCATAAACGAGTATATTTCACTTCCGGCACACTCATCAATGAGCTGGTCAATGAAGGGTGTGGGGTAGTTATCCTTGGCACAGGCTCGATTAATATCACAGTAATCAACACAGACCCTGATGGTACCCTGTTTTTTATTCACAGGGACAATATTGGAGAGCCAATCTGTGAGTGGGATGGGGTAGATAAAGCGAGCTTTGAGAAGCTTTTCGACTTCTACTTTAATGGCTACAGCCTTTCGGGGGTGCACGGGGTGTAAATGCTGTTGGACAGGCTTAGCTCCCAGATAATAGGGTATCTCATGCACCACAATGTTTGGGTCAATGTCGGGAATTTCTTTGCAAGACCAAGCAAAAACGTCACAAAACTCGCTAAAAAGACCAATATAAAGCTGAATTTCCTCACGAGTATAAGTTACTCCAACATGGATATGCTCGACAATCCCTGGTTTAACAGAGATGTCGATTGGTTGGGTTTGCATGATGTTTCCCATGTTCCCTTCAGAGGACACTTGATATACTTAGATGGGTGTCTGAAGGGGTTGTGCGGGGAGACAACGAGCAAACCGCTCGAGATAAGCAAGCATCTCCCAATGGGTAGGGAGGAATGAGGAACGATGGTGAAGATGGGACCAAGGGGGTTCCTCGAGAGACATAGTCTCTATAATGGGTTCATCAGAAGGAAATGTTTCATTTAAAGGATCTGAAGAAGCATAGTCTCCAAGCCAAGGAGAATGAGCATACGAGTCAAGAGCTCTGCTTAAAGAAGCAGATTCAGGAGGAGGAGGAGCTGGTACAGAAACAATCTCGACGTAGTTGAGCTCGGTGGGACTCAACGACATCTCATCACCCCATGATGCTATCTGGTCAATGGGGGGAAGAACACAAGGATTAGAACGGACTGAAATCATATTGACAAAAGCGACATTCAGAGGCGGGAGTGAAAAGACACCCATGACGGTGGGATCTTTAAAGAGCCCAGCTCCCACACTCTCTAATGGAATGGAGGTATGCTCCACAAAAGGCACGTTGCCTTCAGAAGAGGAAGCGAAGAAAGAGAGCTAGTCTACTGTGACAATTTTCCCCTGATGAGCGAAACGAATGACATGAAAAAGAGATGAAGCCACAGCTCATATGGCATATGTCCAGTGCTGACCCAAGAGGAGGTTGTAAGTAAGATTAGCATCAATGACTTCAACTTCCACTTCGACAGTCTTCCCTTCCAAAGTAATAGGCAAGCGTTGGAGGATACCGTAAGGGTGAGACTCCCTCTCGTCAAAGGCTTCCAAGGTTGTAGGAGACTGACTCAAGCTTCCAACAAGCAACAGAAATAATGCAATTTGAAGCACCTTCATCAATAACCATACGATGAATCGTTTTAGAATTGATGATGACCTGGATGAGGAACACAATTTGGTGAGGCAGTCTCGGTACATGGCTCTCGAGATCAAAAGTAATCAAATCCGAGTCGGCCGGGTTGATGCCACCGATGGCCGATAGGAAGGACTTCCCCAACGGAGTCGCCAAATTATTGAGGAGGTAAATCCCCTATGCAGATAGAGGCGATCCCTACTAGCCCAGACTGGGTCTAGCAACAATCGTACAACACTACCACGCAAGTTCCTAATTGCAAATTAAAGACCAATGATGAGGGCATACCTGGATTCCAACACTAGTGCTTGCAGAAGAGGTGACGCTCCCATTCCTTTGCTCTGGCCGATCATGATCCCCATGATCTCCGTGAATGGACACCTGCACATGCAAAGAACGACACAAACACAAACATAAAATCTGGCAAATGCAACTATATATCAGTCAGAAAGGATATAACTCATCATCATTACAAAGAACAATAAGAGTGGAACCATAGTAATAGTCGTTTATTAATGATAAACAAAGAAGAATACAACCATAGTTCTGACGTCAAATCCTCTTTTGGCTGGGTAGTTAGCAGCACATGTCTTGCAAAGCTTTGTTGGGAATAGGAACAAGCTTCTCTCTCCTTGGTTATGGGACAAGAATCTCCTTACTTAGATTTGGCCTTATGGGAATAAAGAAGGCTCTTGCAGCATGAAGCTCTTGGTAACTTGACAATTCTCAATCTCTAGAACTATCTTGCCTAAGGAAAATGGACAAGCTTTTATAGATGAAGGAGGGGGAGTTGGGATCATCCAAAATATTCATGGGATTGGCTTTATCACTAAAGAAGCTTCCATGAGAGGTGGAAAACCACTTCCCCTTTGTGGAGATCCGAAGCCAAACCACCCAACTCAAGATAGATTCAGTCCAGGAGTTGGTTAGGATGAATATTCCGCTGTTTATTTGTTAAAAAACACCACTGATTACGATTGGTCCGAGTGCAACTCTGTGACAGAGCACCAAATGGTGCATCCTCTTTGGAGGATTTCCCCCATTGGCGTGAGTGCTGCACTGTGGAATCACACCAATGGAAAAAGGGCTATTTTTATGGGTTTTTAGCAGGAGATGTCTTCAGGGCAAATGAAGTTCATGTTTAGGGGAATGAAATGCAAGTGTTTGCAGGTCATGTCACTTCTCACAGGTCCCAGAATGAGTCCTCCAAGATGCGGGAGAGGGGTAACAGGGATGGTGACAAATTGCTGTGTAACAATGCTGAACATAATTAGAAGGAATATGATTAGAACTAGATTTATACCTTTCTCTTTCACCTTTATTGCCTTCATGAGGAGGTGAATGAAATGAAGAAGTTGCTCCCTTTCTCTCACCATATCCATCATGGTGGACAAGTCTTGATTCATGTCTTCATCAAACACTCTTGTGTAGAAAGGAGAATTTGAGGACTCACTTGTAGAAGTTGTCATTATGCCAATGAACAAAATAACTTCAAACAATACTAATAAAGAGATTATTTAGCAACCTTTTGCAATAAACCTCTTGTGCTCCAAGGATTGCTTTGAGGTCCTTTGGGATAAGAAGAATGCCTTCATCCCTTCTTCCTTTTTGACCTCTCCTGGATTGAGCTATCATTAGCTTCCTCTTCACCTCTGCAAATTCAAACAATAGTTCGTCTACGACAAGCATACAATCAATATCTGACTATTTAAACACCTTTCAAACAAGCAATCATTGCCCTGTCAATCAAGAATTTTGATATAACCTTATTTGAAGGTGGCGTTAATCAATCTCAAGCTCTAATACCACCTGATCTGAGAATGGGGTTTATAGGCTTCTTGTCAAGCTTACAAGAACCTCTCCCACTTCCAAAGCTTAAACATTCCCAAGATATTATGATTAACCAATTGCGGAATTAATAATGCTTGAAAATAGGTGTATGCTTGTGTTTATTTTTAACTATTAATGTGCTTTAAGATTATTTACTTGAACTGATATAAAACATATTACAACAAATAAAGCAACAATGCAATGTAGCAACAAAGCAAACATACATAACAACAATATAACATGGAGTTCACCCAAAACTCGTGGGCTATGTCTCCTTGAGCTCTGTCGAGCAGTAAAAAGGGTCTTTTTCACCTCTATTTACCCTACATTAATTGTCAATCCAAGAACGATTTGTTATTTCAAAGAGTGTACTCAGTTTGAGGTGGTCATTTGTCACAGTAATGCTAGTAGTATAGTGCTTAAAATACAAGAGTAAACGGATGCTTGGAATAAAATCTACTTTTAGAAAGAAACTTTAAAACTCAAATCATGCACTTAAAAAGCTATATCAATTTATCAGTCAAGGGTACAGTAGTGATAACTCTTCCCTTTGTAAACTGATACAATGAAAAAGCAATCAAGGAAAAGATCATCAATCTGGGAACTAGACAACTTATGTCAATGTTCACTACAGTTTCAGATCATTCTACACACCGAAGCAATGATAATTCATCTGAAAAGAAATGGAACAAAAACTAATCTATTGAATAGCAAAACCTTAACCCATAGGAATGAATGAAGCAATAACTGTGTCCTACATGAATTGAGTAACAATATTTACTTTAGAAATGATTTTAACAACAACCAGAAATAGGACAACAAACTAATGGAAATGAAATATAGGGCAACGACTTAAATCGAATGTAAATGTACAGTAAACCAGATAAAATATTACACACGACGCTCCTATGTTAAAAGGAACAACAATCTAAACTCCAATATGACAAGTATGAACCTCAGGTATAAAGGAACAACAATTGTGATCACGATGGAACAACAATCCCATATGAACAACAATCACGTTTCAGAGTAAACCATAGATAAATACAGTAATACCAATTTATGAATATACAACACTGTTACTTTGTAATTGAACAACAATGGTAATCTGTAAGGAACATCAATGTTATATGATAATGCCAATTGTTAAAGGAACAACGATGTGATATACAGTTAGGATGAATAGCATAACATTCCTGTTGCAGAGAATAATGTTACCTTTTCAAGTAGAAATGAAATATAATAGAACCGATATGTAAAATAGTATGGAACATTAGATTACTGAACAGAGCAGGTAAAATAAATCAAACCACACATGAATTGGAAATAATGGTACAGGAGAAAGTGTTCCACCAGGGCCAGGCCCTTAGCCTTCAGGGACACACTGCTTAAGATTACTCTAGAATCAAAGATAGAATAACAACCAAAGTTTATATATTACACATCAAAACAGAGTTACAATAATTGCTCTTAGAGAGAGTCGATGATCAAATTTTCAATTACAAGAATAAATTTCATAAAAACCACAATAGTTCCCCCCCTTGGGCTAGCAATGCTGCCTCCTCTTATAGCAATCGAGCGGAGATATCAATGATACAACAAATCATTAAGGTGGCGATCCCTCAGGATCAAAGGATCCTAAGGGATTCGTCATACTGTTAGTTCTTGGTTATCTTCTTGTTCTTTTACGCCGATTTGGTAACTCCTCTTCCTTTTCCTGGCTTATACGCTCCATTTTAGATTGCCTTGTTTGGATACAATTCCCTGTCAAAGGGACAACAATTAACCTTGTCTTGTCTTTTCCTTTAGAATGACAATCTTTCATTTTCTCCTTTTTTTGCATAGGAAAAGGGTAATTATTATTCATTTTATGTTGCATAAAATGCTTCTAGATTCTATCATAATATTTTGCCATATACTTATTTCATAATGTAAAGGAGTTATGAATTCAAAGAAAATATGACAAAGTGAGTGGTAATTACATACCTTTTCTAAGGCTCAACACACTGCCCTGCTTACCCTTTTTCATGCCCTGATGAAAACATTATAATTAACATGCAAGGAAGTGAGGGAATATGCTAGAGAAGGGATCTCATGAGGTGATCTACAACCATGATCACTAGCTAGGAATTCAAAGAAATGTCTTGTCTATCCTTCAGGCATTTCATATAAGGCTTGAGATCCTGGTGCAAGGTGCCAGATAATTGGACTTTTGAATCTACAACCTAACCAAGATGGTCCTTCTCTCAAAACAAGGTCACTATAGAGACACAGGCAGTTAGCAGCTAGCTTAAAGTTCTCATAATTAAATGGTTCTTGGTTTTGGATGTTTGGATTAGAAGTCTGATATTGAAACTTAGCTGCTGCTACGGAAAGGTATTTGATGGTAAAGAAATATTCTATCCCTTTCCATATGATTGCTATGTGGATAGGTCCCAATGCTTTGATTACTCCCTTAGTTCTCATTAGGCTCCTATGTTTATTCCATAATTGTTGTGGGTCTCTAGGTTCTCCTCTCACCCATAAGTCTAATCCATTTTCCTGTCTTTGAAAAAAATTATAGGCTTTAAGCCACTTTATTTGATTGACACCAAAAGAAATAAATGCATGTAGTTGGACATCTCCCATAAAAGGGCCAGGGTTCTGATATGTTTCTCCATCTAATACCAGATTGTGCAAATATAATTCACATAACAGGTGCTAAGCTTTTTCTCCAAAGTGCTTACAACAATTTATGAAGTCATCAATAATGTTTATTTCTATAGGGACTCCTGCTTCAACAACTTTAATTTTCAATTGTAAATATCTTTCCATTAAAAATAAAGCATAATTCGTAGCAGGTGCCCTGCACACTAGAATGTCAGTGTACAAAGAGCATAGGGCATCCATTTGTTTGATGACTATATCTAGTCTATGGGTTGCCTTTTTGACTCTTTCTTTTTCCTTTCACTATCCATCGAAGGGCTGGCTTTTGGATAAGTTAGCATCCCTTAGCTGTTGTTGTAATTTCTCATACTTTTCTCAAGAGACAATCTGCTCTGTAAGTTTCTCTACTGCCTTATTGGGTTTGCACCAAGTCCTTTCGCAGAGTTACTATCTTCGGGTCACTATCCCACATAGTAGTTGTAAGCGGGAGATTTAGTTGAATCTTCTTATTACATTGTCTTTTATTTATGGTTTGAATTTCCTTAGAGGATGGTGCCTTTGTTTGAATTTCCTTGTCACAAGCCGAAATATTATCTGTTCGTACTTCGACATGGGCAATAGCCAGGTGCTGTTCCTTTTGGTTTTGAATGGGAAGCTAGTTGTGAGTCTTCTTAATCGTTTTATTAAGAGGTTTTGTCTAAGCAATTGTTTTCCCTCTTATCTTCTTCCTCATTTTCAAAACCCTTATCTGCTACCGAAGTTGCTTAATCACGCTAAGCAATCTTTGTTGTTCCTTTCACAATTTTCTAATTTCTTCAGTTTCCCTGGAAGGAATAGCCATTTGTTTATTCAAGCCTAGAATTTGTTCCTCAAGAGCCATGGCTTCTTCTTAGCCAATTTCCTTATTTTGTTTTCGGGGTACTTCTTTAGTCTATGCTGATCAGATTGTGTAGGGGTAGAAACCCTAGCTTGCCCTGCTGCTTCCTGGGTAACCTCCTCTTCTACCCCTTCTTCATCATGAAATTCCTCTGGTGTATTCTGACTAGGAACAGATTGTTCCTCTTCTTCTGCATCATTCTCTTCCCTGGATATACTCTCATCATGAGCAGAGTGACCCTCTTCTCCCTTATCTTCATCACACAGTTCTTCAGATGTAATTTTTCCATGAATAGAGCACTCATGCGGTTCTTCTTCGATGTGGGGGTTAAGTGCGCTATGAGCTTGGGCATATTCACCCATATTGGCCATAATTTGGGCCAACTCATCTTCTTGGAGCAGGTTTTGCAGTGGACTTCCACTGCGTTGCTCTGCTTCCTCTTCCTCTTGACCAGATTGTTCAGTCTCTTCCTCCAGTTCTTTGTCATTCTCTTCCAATTCATTTTCATTCTCCCCACCTTCTAACTGTGGGGGTTCTTTGTCTTCATAATCATGTACTTATACAGGTTGACCACTGTCTTCCTGGCGATTCCTCAACATTCCCTTAATTCTTGCTAGTCTAACAAATTTCCTTCATTTGAGAGGTTTTCTTGATGAACCAATATCATGTTTCCGTTTTGGGGCTGGCAAGGTCGGCCCTCCATCTATTGCAAAAGTTAGTTCCTCACAACTGCTCTATTGTTTGGCAAGGTTGTGACTAACTATTAGCTGTATTAAGCCATGGGGACTTACTACTGATTCTAAGTGGTGAGACTTCTTCATGCTTTGGGCGACATCATGTAATAAAGAATGTAAAAACATGGGCAAATTCACAGTACATTTTTGTTTTAGCACAACTGAAAGTTTAACATGTGCTAGTCTTACCACGTCTTTCCTGCCATCACAAGTGATGTAGCTCTAGATAATCTTTGCCAATTCTACCCATCACTTCCAAGGTTGCCAGTAAAATTCCCTTCCCTTTTACAGTTGGTTATGCTCTTCATCCCAGAAGATTTTCATGGCATCCCACAATCTCACCTTTTTCAAAGTCCACACCGATCCCGTAGCCGGCAGTCCTGAAACTTTTGCAATTATGTCGTCAGTGATTGCTATCTGTCTTCCTCTCACCATGGAATAATGTTCATGCAAGTTTTGTAAAAACTCAATTGCCATCGTTCATTGGATTGTTGTATGTGATTAAGATATAGCCATCCTGCTCTTTCTAGGATCTCTTGTGCAGCATCAGAAACTATCAATACTTGTGGCTCCCTGTGAATTGATCTTCCTCCCATGGTTAGCACACTGTAAAAATTCAGAGACAATAATGGAACAATAGGCTGTTCAAATTTTAGCTGGATGTTAGAAAAGCACAGAGAAGATGTCGGAACAAAAATCTATTTGAAATTCAAAATTACTGCTAATTTTGCAGAGTGATTCATGGAAATAACTTCAAAGTAACAAGCCATTCACATTGGAAAACAAAATACTGTTAAGCATTGCTATTCCCAAGTCATTAATTCTTCCAATTGATGAGCTGTATGTTAGCGAATTATAGGGATTACCTGTGGGCCCCGCCCCCCCCCCCCCCCCCCACATTGTGATAGGTTGACCTCGGCCGTCAAATGAGGGAGCAGCGCGCTGAACTGCCATAATACAAAGTCATTAAGGAACAACATATACAGAGATGCCATGTTTATAGTGATGAGGGGATTACTGAAATCGAGGCGTAAAATAGAATCACTTAATAAATAAGGAAGTTTCGTGATATGATGTGAGAATTTGGAAGATAGGACAACTAACGTGCACAAAAGGTCTGATGCGGTCATTATCAACTTTTCTTGTCATAATTGATTTTTAATTGATTTTCATGTTTCAAAGGTTCGGAAGGGGTATATACATAATCTCATTTGAATGATTTATAAATATATAAGAAGAAGGGTTATATAATTTCTATTGGTGTATAAGAAATCTGACTTCAATACCATCAATAGAGCTCTATTGCCCACAGGTGTCCATAACCTTGACATAGTTGTTTATTTCACCCTTGGAACCATAATCCTTTGTGTATGCATAGGAAATTGCTGTGTAATGTCAGAGTGGAGGAATTATGCTGGCTTGGTAACAAGATGAATCACAATGCCATTCACCAGGAACGAGTGAAAGGTGGGTAGGTTGGCTTGTGATGAGACCTCATGTTCCAAGGACTTTTTATTTTTCTGATGTGCCTCTTGGATCATGTCCCTAGTGTGGTGGCCATAGTGGGAATGCCACTTCACTTTATTCCTTATGATCATGGTAGGTTGGCTCTTGATGAGACCCCCTATTCTTCATCTGACAAATCATGTTAGCAATCATATAAACATTTTTCTTTTTCTTCTTTTTCTTTTATATAGCACTTATCCTATTTATATACAGAGGGTGGTTCAACACTCCTTAAGAGTAGGGATGGTGGAAGAAGTCTTAACATCTCAATAGAAAAAAATATGCCCTTATTCTTATTGAATAATAATTAGCAAAGATAATTATGGGGATTTAGAAAGAACCATCATGATAAAAATAATCAATCATATTGGTATTAGTAGAATAATGACAACAAAGTGATCAATAGTTGTGTCCTTCCCTATTTTCTTTCATTAATTCAAAGCACTTTCTTCTAAAGATAACGAGTTTTTATGTAATTCGCTAATTTCAGTATCCTCTAGTTTTTGTATTCATTGCATAGATGTATAGTTGTGCTTTAGATGATCATGACTTTCAAAAATGATTTAAATGATAAAACACACAAAGGAGAAAATTCACTCTAAAAAGATAGAACAAGCATTGCACACATAATCGCAAAAAAACTTGAAAATGTTGTTCATTGAGAGGAACAACAGCTGTCCCTTAATTGGAACAACAAACAAAACAGGCACAAACACAAAAAAATGCAAAAATGTTGAAGTGTTGTTCCTTCAGAAAGGAAAAATAGAAAATGAAAGTGTTGTTCCTTTGGAAAGGAACAACAAAAAATGAAAGTGTTGTTCCTTCGAAAAGGAACAACAGAAAACGAAAGTGTTGTTCCTTCAGAAAGGAACACCAGAAAATGAAAGTGTTGTTCGTTTGGAAAGGAACAATAGAAAACGAAAGTGCTGATAACAATGAAGGTGTTGTTCCTTTGGAATGGAACAACAAAAATGAAAGTGTTGTTCCTTCAGAAAGGAACAACAAAAACACAGAAGTGTTGTTCCTTCGGAAATGAACAACAGGAAATGAAAGTGATGTTCCTTTGTAAAGGAACAACAAAAAATAAAAGTGTTGTTCCTTCGGAAAGGAACAACGGAAAATGAAAGTGCTGTTCCTTTGGAAAGGAACAATAGAAAATGAAAGTGTTGTTCCTTCGGAAAGGAACAATAGAAAATGAAAGTTTTGTTCCTTCAGAAAGGAACAATAGAAAAATGAAGGTGTTGTTCCTTCGGAAAGGAACAACAGAAATGAAAGTGTTGTTCCTTCGGAAAGGAACAGAAAAAATGTAGAAGCACTGTTCCTTCAAAAAGGAACAAAAAAACACAGAAGTGTTGTTCCTTTGGAAATGAACAACAAAATGTAAAAGTGTTGTTCCTTTAGAAAGGAACAACAAAATGTGAAAGTGCTATTCCTTCTGAAAGGAACATCAAATCGTGAAAGTACTATTCCTTCGGAAAGGAATAGCAAAAATGTGAAAGTGTTGTTTCTTCAGAAAGGAACAGCAACATGGCGGAAATGCTGTTCCTTCGGGAAGGAACAAAAAAATGCAGAAGTGTTGTGACTTAAAAAAGGAACAGAAAAGTGGCAAAAACATTGTTACTTGAAAAAGGAATAGCAACGTGGTGAAAATGTTGTTCCTTCCAAAAGGAACAACATAATGAAAAATCTGCAAAAATATGTACAGAAAGGAATTTACAGAAAATAAAAAATTATGTACAAAAAGTAAAAGCAATCAAACCAATTAATGAACCAAAGGTGGGGAAGATTTCTCTTCCTCAACTAGAATCTATATGTCAGAGTCTTTGCGGAGTTGCTGGTATTCCCGAGTGAGTGGTTTGTGGTATAATCGAACTCGGTGGCCATTTGCGTTAAAGGTGTGTCCTGATCCATCAATGGTGGTTAAGGTAATGGTACCATTACCATGTAATTTTTGGATCTCGTATGGTCCAAGCCAGCGAGTTTGGAGTTTCCCCAAAAAATCTTGGAACCTAGAATCATATAGGAGTGCCCAATCTCCTTCGCGGAAGACTTTCTTCTTGACAAGGGCATCATGCCATTTGGTTATCTTCTGTTGGATCAATGCGGTACATTGGAGAGCAGAGAGTCTGATTTCATCTAGCTCATTATCTGCTGTAGTCTGTTAATCTGGGCCTCGTTCAAGTCTAGACTGACTTCTTGTGCTTTTCTCATGGTTTGTATTTCGAATTAGATTGGAAAGATGGGTTCCTTTCCAAATACTAGTTGATATGGTGAATAACTAGTAGTGCTTCTCTATGTTGTTCTGTATGCCCACCAGGCTTCAGGAAATCTTGTAGCCCAATCATGTCTATGTGATGCAATGGTTTTTGTCGGTATTTCTTCTATCACTTTGTTCGTACTCTCTACTTGGCCATTTTCCTGTGGGTGATATGGAGAGGTAATTTTGTGCTGAATCTGATAGTTTTTCAATGTTGCATCAATTTTATTACTAGCAAACTGTGGTCCTCCATCTGTGATTATGTCTCTTGGGAGGCCATATCGTACAAATATGTGGAACAACAACTGAATGACGGAATCCTCTGTCGCTCTTGGTAATGCCTCTGCTTCAACCCATTTGGTGACATATTCTGTGGCTACCAAAATATATGTTTTTTGATTTGATGATGGATTAATTGGGCCCACAAAATCGAGCACCCAACATTTGAATGGTTCAATAACTAGCTGTGGTTTTAGAGGCATCTCGTCGGACTGTCCAGGGCGTCCTGTTCTTTGAAAACTATCACAGGCTTGAACAAATTTCTTTGCATCTTTGAAGATTGTGGGCCAATAATATCTTGTTTGTAGAACTTTGTGACCAGTTCTTTGATTTGAAAAATGTTCGCCACACGGTTCGTCGTGAGAGGCTTTCAGAATATCAAAATTTCATCTTCATGGATGCATCTCCTGATGTGCATATCTATCCATGTATGAAATAGGTAGCCCCCAATCCAAGAAAATCAGGTACTACGCTGAACAATTTGCTTTCATTCATTGGGAGTTATATGTTTTGGTAATTTGCCTACTGCTAGATAATTTTCAACATAAACATACTAGGTGTTTTGACGGTAACAACGAACAAATATTTTTCTGGAAACTGATCCTCGACTGCTGCTGCATCCACTGGTTTTGGCATTCGTGAGAGAAAGTCGGCTATAGGGTTTTCTTTTCTAGGTCACTGTTTTATGTGATATCGAATTCTTGCAATAAAATCAACCATATTGTTGCTCTACCATTTGTGATTGGTTTATTTGCTAAATATTTTATGGTAGAGTGATTTGTGTATAAAACAACAGGATATCTAGTGATGTAATGCCTAAATTTATTTACAGCATGTATTACATCTAAGAATTCTTTTTTAGTAATAGTATAGTTCAACTCAGCAAGAGACAAGTTCTTGCTAATATAATAAATCGCATATGGTTTTTTGTCTTCTTCCTACCCAAGGACTACTCCAATAGCTGTGTCTGAGGCATCTGATGAAATTTGAAATGGCAGGTCCCAATTTGGACCTCTAAGTACTGGTGATGTTAACACAATTTTTTTCAAATCCTCAAAAGCATGGTCACATTTATCTATCCATACAAAGTCAACATTCGTTGTTAGCGCATATAGAGGTGCAACAATGTGAGAAAAATGCTCTATAAATCTTCTATAATAACTAGAAAATCCAAGGAAACTGTGTACCTCTGTCTGCGCGTTGGGAGTGGGTATTAACAAGATCATTTGAATTTTGGTTGGATCTACTTGTATCCCAGCTGTTGAAATGTAGTGACCCAGGATGAGGCCTTCAGAGATCATCATATAGCATTTTTCATGGCTTAGGCAGAGTCTGGTAGCTTTACATCGTTGGAGCACCTTTTCTAGTGTATCTAGTGCTGGGTCGAAATCATCTCCGTATGGTGTGAAATCATCCATATATACATTGAGCCCTTCATTTATTAAATCTAGAAAGATACTAAGGATAGCCCTTTCAAATGTGGCAGGGGCATTGCATAGACCAAAAGGTAAGACTCTGTAAGCAAACGTTCCCCAAGGATAGGTAAAAGTAGTTTTGTCTTGGTCTTTAGGGGAAATCTAAATTTGATTGTATCCACTGAAGTCATCCAAGAAAGAAAAGAATTTCTTTCCTGCTAATGTATCTAATACCTGGTTAATAAATGGAAGAGGAAAGTGTTATTTTTGGGTTTATTTATTTAATTCTCTGTAATCTACACAAATCCTCCACTTTCCATTTTTTTTTGGAACCACTACAATCAGAGAGATCCATTTGCTATCGGAGATGGGATGAATAAAGTTTGCATCTAAAAGTTTTTGTAGTTCAATTTTCAAAATGTCTTTTAGATGAGGGTTAAGCCTTCTTTAGGGTTTGAAAATAGGTCTTGCCTCTTTTTCTATATAAATGTGGTTTGTACATAACTGGGGATCGATTCCCTTCATATCCCGTTATCATGACACTTGGCTGGGCTGGAGGATATAAGGCTAGATTTTTGATATTAGTGTTACCGGGAATAATGTCCACTCAGAGCTGCTATTCCCACTAAGACTGGTAGCTATCTTAGAAACAAACAAGTAAAGACTACTTTCGTTTTCCTTTATGAAAATATATAAGAGTGGAACAAAGGACACCAACCTTAGTCTTGCGCTTGGTTCCTTACTTGATTCCTCTCCTTCCTGATAGATCTTTGCCACTTCTTCTTCATTTTCCCAGCTTCAAAGAGCACCTGTGGAATCAAAGCAATATATTACTATCGAAGAATAGAGATCTATATCCATAAATAACACAAGACCAGATATGTATTAACCATACAAATGCATATACAATCAAACATACAAGAATATGGAGGAAAACTTGGATAGCTTTGTTAATGTCAAGAATAGCAAGAGGATTACAACCAATAGTTCTGATCCATCATCATCCTCCAACAAGAAAGCCCTTCTTCACCTCAAGTAAAGCTTAGATCACCCAACACTATGAAGTTTCACTAGAAAACCAACAACACTTCTCTACAAGATACAAGATTCCAGCCTTAGGATCTCTGTGATGAGGGATCCATATATAGATGATTGTATGGGGGTGAGTCATCTTCTGGGGTCTTGATTAGTGTCCTCTCTCTGATAGTTCTTGATTCCACTTGGAGACTGATGATCTCTTGCTCATCCTTGGTCAAAAACAGAGAGGCAAGTGTCAGAGGGGAAGCTTCTAGATGATTCCATGATCTTTCATCTCGCAAACTATCTCTGCCATTTGTTCATTCTCGCCCATCGCACCCTACAGAGGGGCCATTCAGTGTTCATCGCACCCTTTACACTGGGAAGGTGATATGCATCACACCCTCTGCACTGGGTATTCAGTATGGTCCAGTTTTGACCATTTCTGAGCAGGTTTTAGTGGAGAACTTCTGCGAGATGATGTAATCAACTGACCTTGTTCCTTTAGGTAGTGAAGCAACACTTTTAGGGACTTAGGAGCCCTTAGTTTATGGACATTTATCATTGGGGTGCAGTGCCCAAATTTTTTTATAACAGTTGCCCCCTAAAGCATGAGGTCGTTAATCTTTTGATGTCGGGTGAAATGCTTTATCATGAGGATCCAAAGTGTTTTCGAGCTGGGAGGTGACCTGTAATAAGATACAATACAATACATTATCTTCATAATATTTTTCATGATCTAGCTGAGGCAGACATTCCCGTGCTCAGCTTTATAAATTCATTTTCATGTACATAGGACAGACAATCGTCTGCGTAACATACTGATGATTCAGACTCATCATCCTTTGATTTGGATGATCATCTATTTGGAAATGATGTACATTTGATGTCTTTATATTCTTGAATATATCGTAGCCCGGATGGATGAAACTAGATCTGGGGTCTTCAAAACTCGTTCAATCTTCACTCGGAGTACAAGTCGATCCATGTGAAAAATGTTCTGGAGTCGAACATGGAAAGACATCGCCTGATTACCAGCCAACAATGTAAGTTGTTAACAGGCGTGAGAGGAATCACCAATAATGACAATGACCCTCAAGGTACTGCAGTACAATTCGTGTGGTGTGAAAAAGGACTTGGCATTGAATTGCACTCAAAATCTCTCAGTCGAAGGCCATTGATGTAAACCTGTCGCCGAAAGTGAGAAACTTGCCATTGAGGCATGCAAGCTTCAAAGTACTGAAAGGGTTGTTCCTAGGTCGACTTCTTGGATAATGAGCTGATGTCGACAAGAAGTGACCCATCGTAGGATGGCCTTAATGAATCCCACATCTACGACACAGAACAAATCAAATGATTTTGGAGGTGAAAACGATCTGATGATACAGGGTTCAGGGTGGTGGTCATGAAAGAATGGAGCGTAAGTGTATTGTAGCGGGTGAGACACAGGTGAATTCTCTAAATGACTTCTCTTGAACATATCGGTGACACTAACGATGGATTGGTAGCGTTAACCCCAAATATGGATGGTGTGACAGACCAATGGTGATATGACCAGTGAACGGAA
>APFE030298476.1:93956-110345 GCA_000404065.3 Pinus taeda
GCAGTGTAGCATTGTTTGATTGTTGCTAGACCCCTGTTGGGCTAGTAGGGATCGCCTCTATTCGTAGAGGGGATTTACCTCTCCAACACCAGCTAAAAAGCGTTCTTCTTCAAGCTCCTCCAACTGTGAAAGCCTCTCCTCCAGGGCTCCGCCATCCATCATACCTGTGAGTGTTGCTATGCATAGACTAGGCATGATGTATTCCATAGGCATTATGACTTCCACTCCATAGACAAGCCTAAAAGGTGTCTATCCCATCAGCTTCTTGCATGTCATTTGATAAGCCCGTAACACTACAAGTATGCGTAGGTCCCAATCACTTTGCTGCACATCACATACCTTGGTTAGTGTTGTTTCTAGTACTTTGCTGAACGCCTCCACACGTAAAATCTTCTACGTGATTTCTCTTCCTACATAATGTCTTCCCAACATTAAGATCCATCTGCAAGGATGACCCCCCAACACATACTTATTAACTAGGTATTGTAGTGTGGAATACATGTGCTTCTGTGCAGGTTGGGGCTCTTCTCCATAGGCCTGCATCCACTTGGCCAGACACATGCATAGATCATTATGTCCATCATTCTTGTCTATCAATCACATCTTAGGCTTCCCAAATCATACTCCCATCATTATCCTGCATTCGCTCCAATCGTCAAAGCTTCCTTTGTGCGTACCCCACCATCTCGCGAGCGTAGCACGCAGTACCTAGTCCAAGGCTTGGAAGCATTTCTTTTTTGGAACCTCCCTTTCAAATGCATCCAAGAAGGTAACTACCTCATTAAGACCATCATCTGTAAGCAAATATCTTACTTCCATCGACACGCAATGCAACGACCTGGTCATCATATTGCAATTCAAAGTAGTTACCTTAGGTAACTGATTCTACCATTGTTTTATTTCTTTGTCAAAATCCGAAGTGCAGGAGCTCTCGCGCTCCCATGTAATCTACCCATCCATGGTGGGATTCACCTAGTCTTGGTCTCGTGCTGTTATCTTATAGATACAGTCCAGACCATCATCACTCTCATAGTCATGGACTAGCTCTGTATAGCGTGATCCTTCAATAGGGTCTAGGGGTATAATTACACGCAGTGACTTTTTCTCAAAGATCATTTTGCGCTTCTTCAAATTGATTACCCTATTCATATCAGTAGCCCAATCAATTCCCAAGAGCACAGGGTAAGGATTGCTGTCATCAACAATTGCTATTACTTCAAAATCTTCCAGCGTGCTCGCTCCCTCAATATCCACAGTTATTCCCTGCAATCGCCCCATGGGTATCATTTTCTGTTGGTTTTCCATCCTTATCTGAATTGGATAACATTGCAGTGCAGGTTTCCTTATTCGCTCCCATGTTTTTTTTGGTAGAACGTTTGCATCCGGTCCCAAATCAAGGATGACTTGATCCATTTCATATTCTTCGATCTACACGGTGAGTCTCATTTCACATCCCATTCTTGTCTTATGTTTCCCGAACTTCCAGACTATGCGCGGTTCTCCTGGAATGGTCCTAGTGCATCTATTGATAAGTTACTGTAACCCTTTCATAGACTTATTGTTGCGTAGTAACTTCATACAGGTTTTCAAGAAAGTTGTAAGCATAGATGGGTCCATTTCTGGCTTTGGTTTATCTTTGCTTCCTGAAGTGGAGGCATCAGAGAAGCTCTTCTTAGCTTCCACGAAGGTTTCCCGAGCGCGCTCCAAATCAAAATCGGCCTCTTTCATGAAGGCTTTGTGAACCCATGTACTATCTTTCAGCTATTTTCCTTTGTCATCTCTCGCCGTGATTCCACTTCAGAGCACAAAGTTTATGTTTGAATCTTCCTCACGTGGCTCAGACCTCATCATCTATAGGTTCTGAGTCACGGGAGGTAGTAGCGCTCCTTTTTCACATATCCCAGCTATCAGCGTAGGACAATCTTCGATCTCATGATCAAACAACATGCAATACTTGCATGACGAGGCGTTGGATTCATGCAATCACATGCATAGTGTCATGGCCCTCTGCAATTGTAGCAAATGAACTGTCCATGACCTCTACCAGGTCCTCCTCCGCCTCGGCCTCATCCGTGCCCCTGAAATCCTATCTGCGCCATCCCTGCATTCTGGTCAAGGGGACACATTTCAACCTGAACTCTGTAGGTGGGTGATATATCCATCATCAACTCATAGCTTTTGCAAGTATGCCCGTCACGCTCCACCAACCTACAAAAGTTGCAGAACAATTGTTGCAAAGTTTGTGTATACTTTTGTAGTAAGTGACAATTGTCCATGGCAAGTTTTCTTCCCAATTTTCCCCAGTCATTGCTGACCAATACCTCTTTACTTTTGTCAAGCTTGAGGAGGATAACATATGCTTGATCTATAATCCACCCTTCGGGCGAACCTGTTGCTATATTTTAACGAGTCTAGCGATAGTGAAACTCGTTCTCGTCCATTTGGACAAGTTTGTCGCTGTTGTGTAGGTAAATCCCCTCTGCGGACAAAGGCGATCCCACTAGCCTAACTGAGGTCTAGCAACAATCAAACAATGCTAACACGCAGGTTCCTAATTGCAAAATAAAGGCCAAGATGAAAGCCTACCTCGAATCCAACACTTATATTCGTAGAAGGGTCATTGCTTCCGTTCTTTCGCTTCAGCTGGTCACAATCCTCACGATCTCCATGAACAGACACCTGCACAAGCAAAGGACAAGACAAATACAAGCATAAAATCCGGGAAATGCAACTATGTACCAGTCAGAAAAGATACAACTCAAACATCATAATAAAGACACATGAGTGGAACCATAATGATAGTCGTCAATTATTATTGATAAAACAAAAGAGAATACAACCAAGTTTTGACATCAAATCCTCCTTTGGTTGGGTCCAGCCAGCAAGTCCTTCAAGCATTCACCCTTGAAAGTAGATATCCCAGGACAACTCTCGCTCTCTCACAAGTTTACACAAGATGGAAACACTTCACAACCTTCCTTAAGCACTATAGCAATCCCACACTTATCACACCAGTTGCTTATCAAGCTCACACACTATCAGCAATGCTCTAAACACAATCAATTCCAAGCTAGCAGCTCATGGCAATGGTGGAGGCTTAAATAGGAGAAGGAGTCTCCATGAATGGTGTGAGGATGAGCTTATCTCCAAGGAAGGTGGCTCAAATGACGAAACAGACATGCCAGAGAAGGGAGGGCGATATTTACAAGGCCAACAACTAGGTCTGGAGTCATCTGGAAGGCCGACTGTTAGAACAAACTCGCCCAAACTGGATCATCGCGGGTACATAACTGAACTGGAGCATTGTCATCGCTGCTGAATAACAAGGAAAGTCATATCAGCGCGATCAGATATAAGGAACAACGCGCTGTCACATGAAATTCAACCAGCGCGGGAAAGTCGTGTGCTTCCACGCTGGCAGTGCATTGAGTCTGTTTTAGAGCGCCCATCTGCGCGATTATTTTTACAATAGTCGCGATGATAGAGGAAACTTTGGCAAAGTGGGTTATTTGGCCACATTAGAGAGCATGAGCATGATTAATTTGGTCCCATGACAGAGTATGAAGACTGACAGGGAGAGTGACAAATTACTGTGTAACAGATGCCCCCTAAAGCATGAAGCCCGAGAGAGTGGGAGGGGTGAAATTCTTTATGGAACTGGCCGAACTGGGACACCACCAAGAAGAACCTGCACGTAGTACAACTGATAGCTCAAATACATGATGTACATGGTATGGGCGCAGCCATCCATAACAGAGTACATAAAAATCTGGATCCCAGGTATGGACACAGCCATCTAATGAGGATCAATGAATGGACTCAGGCATGGTCGCAACCATCCAATGAATGAGTCATGTAGTGATTAGAATAATCCACAAAATGCAGCCCGGATCTCAATATACAAAATCCGGTGTCTTGTGCTCCAACTCGACCCGAACAAAGTACAAGTTCAAGCATGCAAATATAGGAGTCGACGTCGAACATGCGAGAACATCGTCTGATTACCAGTCAATGATGAAAACTGTTAACAGACGCGAGAGGTACCACCAATAATGACAATGGTCCTCAAGGTACTATAGGTATAATCCATGGTGTGTGAATCAGTGAGCCGGTGTTGAACACCCATAGAATCATTCGATCGGAGGCCAATGATGAAAACCTCATGTCGAACACGAAGAACCTGCCATTGAGGCATGCAGGCTCTAAGGCACCTAAAGGGGGTCTCTAGGTCAACTTCCTGGATAATGAGCTAAAGTCGACAGGAAGTGACCTTGATCGAAGGTGGGCCATAATGTTTCCCACATCATCGACACGAGATAGAGAGGGATAAAATGTTTTGTGTGAGATATCAGAGGGAGGTTAAGTATTCTGTAGAGGTCAACTTCTCTTGAACATATCGGCGGCACAACAGTGGATTTGGCAGTATTTGAAGTCAAATGATCAGGGGTCATGGTGACAAAGCAATGAGCAGATGAATGGTCAAATAGGATAACCCAAACCCATGGAGGCAAGTGTGAAACAAGATGAGATGTCCCCACCCAGACACAAAATGCAGACAAGTGCCATGTTCAATAACGACATACTGCCGACATGACGATGATCACAGTTCCTTTATTCCCCCACCATTTCTGGCGAGTACCACGGTTATTTTTGAATGGAAAGCTTGACGGGGATAGCATATGCTTGAGAGACATCATCATGATGAAACCCGATGTCATTAAGTTTTAACGAGTCTGACAAAGGAAAAACTCGGCGTCTTTTCATATTTAGAGAGTTTGAAAAGACAGCCAAAAGGAAACTCCATGGGTGTCCTTTTTCGTAAAGTTGTGTCTCTCGAGCCCGAAAAAGTATAAAACTGTGCTCGAAAGAACTGCCTGACCATTATGACTGAGGAGTACCTTTCATGAGTGGTGACTTTGACCCGAAAAAGTAAAAAAACAATCAAAACCACGTCGTTTTGTGACCATTAACGAATTCGAAACGACAAAAATCTGGCGATCTTTTTAAGTTTAAACGATTGAAAAAAGAGCTTTAAAGACGACCGCCTCTCGTTTCTTTTAACGAGTCGAAAGGGAGACTTGGCTATCTTTTCTTATTTCATGTCGAAAAAGAACTTAAAGCCGACGTTTTGGAGCTAAGTGCGTATAGAACCATTGTAATTCCACCAGCATGATAATCTGCACAAGGAACACCGCACGCGTAAACCTGTTTGAAATAATATAGACAACATGCATAAAAACATAGTAAAACTATATTGGAACCAAGCATATGGTAAAAAACCACAATAAAAACCCATATGGATGAAAAATAATATTTAATTTTCAAATTTACCATAAATAGGAGGGTAAACCAAAATTTTTACCATTGTTACCATTTGGAGTTTTGGAGAGCGACTTGGAGCTGTGAGGTTGACGAGCCAAATTCCACCCCGTACAAGCATCGAAGGTCCTGCAGTCTATACCAGGTAGGTTCATCTTTCCTTACTCTCCATTTTGAAGTCTTTTTATTGCATTTTAACGGTGGGAAGTGGTGGTTTGGGCGGATTTTTTGAAGTCCATTCCACTCTCAGTCAGCGCGGATTTCCCTATCGAGTCCGCGCTGATCGAGAAATATTTCCACTGGCCACTCCCGGATCAGCGTGGAAGAGTGATGTGCTTCCACGCTGACCCAGTAAAAATTACCACAGGGCGCCATTATCAGCACGACTGTTTTAAAAACAGTCGCGTTGACGCCGTGCAACAAAATTTTTGACAAATAGACATATAAAATTTTATGAACAGGGCCCTAATGAAATTTTTTGACTATGCAGGGTATAATGGCATTCGTTTGGCAAGAACGCACTCATGATAATGAGGATATAATGGCTTTTGCCGATGCTGGGTGCCGAAATACAATGCGGGCGTGCGGGTTGCTCAAATTCTTCCTAACTCCGCGCCTGTGCGCACAACCCGACCTTCTTGAGTTCTTAATCAGGGCCTGGGATCCCACTGATGGAAAATTTGTGATCCGAGGCCGAGACATTGAGTTTGATCACACAGATATATATTTTTTGACCGGGTTGTCACGTCAGGGTGAGATGCCTATTCTGGAGGGGCAGCAACCCGGTGGTGATACTCTAGACATGTTGATGGCTCAGGTGTGTCCATGGGCACGCAAGACACAGAGTGGGAAGGTAGCAATTCCTACGGTCGAGGACATCGTCCTTCGGACTATACTCTTCATGGTGACTCAGGCAGCGGGCTCCTTAGCCAATCACGAGGCCTTGAAGGCCCATCTCCAATTGGCTCTCGAATGCTTGAATCCTACCATATTCAACTGGGCAGCAATAGTAACAACAAGTATGAAGAGACAACTGACCAACTGTTGTCGAGGTGAGTCGAAGTAGTTCGGTTACGGGTCGATCTTACTCCCGCTCATGCTGGAGCAGGTACCGGCATTGTAGCTACAGGATATGGTCCTGGACCCACCTAGGGGCCCTCGAGAGACGAGGGCCACACGATGGGGCCAAGTCATGCCACGAGGAGGTGGCGGTCGACCAGTGGCATGGGGAGTATACTTCCGAGAGTGGTTGGAGAGGCAGACTATTTTTGTCGAGGACTGGCCATATGTCGGAATAGACTTCCGCGGAGATCCAGACATGCCGCTGCCTACTGGAGAGCAGTGGGATGACGGTGGTAAGACACTTGATCACATTTTTTGATTTTTTATTTTTATGATGTTTTTTGATTTTTTCATGTACATGTCTTAATGACAAATGCTATGGTGTGCAGATGTGGGATCGGCGAGACCCCTTGGCTTGGCCTCGGAGGTGCAGAGGGATGCACAGGGCATTAGAGCTCTAGCCATGGCTCCTCCAGGAGATGATACGATGGAGACTGTGATGCGGAACCTCGAGGGCTTGCTGATAGGGATACCAGACTACCAGGGGATAGAGGAGGTCCCCATAGCGTCTTAGATCCAAATAGTGGGGGTAGAACCTAGGATGCACCGCCTTTTGAGGCGGGTGGCACGAGCAGCTGTGACTTATAGGGAGCACAACCCACCACAATAGATATCTAGGTATTTATTTCCTACTGGTGATTTTTGAGAGACATGTGTCTCAGATGTACAGAGAACACAGGCCCTATCTAGACATGTACACTTATTTTTGAGCGCCTCAGTGCGCCACGCGATATATATATTATTATATATATATATATATTATATATATATATATATATACATGTTTTTATGGTCTATTGTATTTTATGCTTCTTGTATTATGTTGATTCACATATTATGCAGATGCCTGTCCAATACATAATTAGCTAATGCATCGGTTAACGTATTAAATCGTCTTGGAATATGTTGATAAGTAATGAAATCAAAATCCCTTTCTAATAACTTAACACGTAAATGCAACCTTAAGATCCGATGATCTCTAACGGAATAACGTCCATTGAGTTGGTGGACTACAAGTTGAGAATCCAAGTTTACAACCAATGTGTGAATGCCGAGGTTAATCCCCTCAGCTAATAATTCAATCACAACACTATATTCAGCAACATTGTTCATTGTACAACCCAGACAAACCCCTTGAATATCTACTAACTCACCATGAGGATCGTAGATCACCCATGCCGCAGATGACAAGTTGCCAGTACTACGGGAAGCACCATCAGCGAAACCAACGTAAGGCGATCCAGACATCTGTTCATGAAGCAAAAGACACAATAAGTGGCAATCATGCCGACATACCAAAATAAAAACTAAACAAACAAGCACACACAACACACTGCTGAAAGCATATGTATGTACAAAAAGAGAGAGTGCCTGGACTCATGTATAATATTTTTTGAGATAAATCCCATTTCGGGAACCTAACCAGGGGATTACCTTCATAATCTATAAGCTCATAGGCACCTTTTTGTAAAACTCTTTTCACAATATAGGGCCCATGCCACATAGGCTCGAGTTTTCCTGCCCCCCAGCTTATCGTTAGCTTGATCATAGAGCAGTACTAGGTCTCCCTCAATGAAAGAGCGGGGGTTAACAGCGTTATCGAAGTGAGTTTTCACTCGCTTCTTCTAAGCTTCAATAGCTAGGGAGGCTAGATGATGAGTCTCATCCAACCGTTCTAAGTAAAGGAGTCGCTCTTCTACCGGAGTAGTATCAGGGAGTAACTCGATGGCTATCTTCAATGAAGGAATCTCACACTCAATAGGAAGGGTCATCAAGAGTCTGTAAACTAACTGAAAAGGAGTGAAACTGGTGGCGTCCTTCACGGAGGTATGGTTGACCCACAAAGCGGAGAACAACATCAGATTCCAATTGGACTTATGCATGCCAATAGTTCTTTGAAGCATCATGACCAAAACCTTGTTCACGGCTTCCACTTGACCATTTGCCTGAGGATAGTACAGGGTCGAACTATCATGCCTAAGGCCCAACTGGGTTGTTAACTCGGTCATCATGTGATTACGAAAATGTTTTCCGTGATCAGTGACGATGGCTTGGGGTACTCCGAACCGCAAAATAACATGATTGAACAAGAACTGCGCCGCGGTGTGACCGTCTTCTGACAATGTAGGCATCGCCTCGGCCCATTTCGTGAAGTAATCAACAGCAACGATGATGTACCCATTCCCCCCGGCCGAGTGAGGTTTACAGGTCACATAATCGATGCCCCATTTGGCAAAGGGGTTGATGGTTACAACAGGGTGCAGCAGAGCAGGGGGTGCACGCATCTTCCATTGGTAAATCTGGCACTCATGACATGAACGGACAGCAAGAATGCAATCCTTGAAAATGGAGGGCCAGAAATAGCCAGCACAGAGGATTTTCTGTGCGGTGGCATATCCAGACATGTGGCCACCACAAGCACTAGAGTGGCAGTCATTCAGAACTCTCTCTGCTTCTTCGAAGGTCAAGCATTGGCGAAGAACAGAATCAACACCGAGATGGTACAGGGTGTCCCCAACGATGCGATATGGTTGGGCTTGATGTCGGATCCGTCAACGAGCATCCTTAGAGGTTTCGAGACGGAAGGAGGATGTCTGCAAGTAGACAATAATATCCCCGTACCAAGGATCGAGGGTGTTGATGAGAAAGAGAGTTTCATCTGGAATGGAATCCTCTAACTGAGAGGAGGCAGTAGGGGATGGCAAAGAACACAACAGCTCGGCGAAGACCAGTGATTTCTTAGACTTGGCAGCAGTAAATTCCAAGTCAAACTCTTGGAGGATGACTATCCACTTCCAGTATTTGCCCCCCAGCAACTGGTGTGACAGAATATAGGTCATGGGGTTGCAATCGGAGATCACTGTCATAGTACGCAACAAGATGTAGTGACGGAATCGTTGAATAGCGCAAACAACGGTGAGGGCCAACTTCTCGACATAAGCATATCGAGTTTCCGTATCTAACAAGTTGTGGCTAAGGTAGTAAATAAAATGTTCGATGCCATCGTCGTCATCCTGGACCAGAACCATACCGATGGTGGTATCAGCAGCGGCCAAATACAACGTATAATCGCGATGATAATTCAGGGGCCACAACAAAGGGGCGGAAACTAGAAGAGTTTTAAGATGTGCAAAAGACTCCTCAGCTATGGCATCCCATCGAAATGGGGTGTCGCGCTTGAGTAACCGCGTGAAACCTTTTGCCACTTCGACATAATTCGGGATAAATCGTCGTAAGAAGTTAGCTTTACCTTGCAGACTCTGCAGTTGCTGCAAAGAAGCAGGGGGAGGAAGATTCAAAATGGCTTCGACTTTAAGGGGATCCAAACGGATGCCCTCTCGGGAGACGATAAACCCGAGAAGTCGGCCAGATTCTACGCAGAAGACACATTTATGTGGGTTAAGTCGGATATTGTAGTATCGACAGCGGAGAAAAATCTCACAGAGATGTGACGGGTGGTATGGGCGCCTAGCCGAATGAGCAAGGAGGTCATCCAGATAAGGCTATACGATGTGCCGGATATCGTGAAAGGCGTAAGACATCACACGTTGAAAAGTGGCACCGACATTCTTGAGACCGAAAGGGAGCCTTTTGTAAGCGAAAGTACCCATGGACAGATAAAGGCCATCTTGTGTTGATCAACGGGCGTGATATTAATCTAGTTGTAGCCAGAAAAGCCATCCATAAACGAATATATTTCACTGCCCACACACTCATCAATGAGTTGGTCGATGAAAGGTGTGGGGTAGTTATCTTTCAGGCAGGCTCGGTTAATATTGCGATAATCGACACAGACATGAATAGTCCCTTGCTTTTTATCCATAGGGACAATGTTAGAGACCCAATCTGTGAGTGGGATACGGTAAATGAAACCAGCTTTAAGAAGTTTTTCAGCTTGCGCTTTAATAGCTGCAGCCTTGCGGGGGTGCACAGGGCGTAAACGCTGACAGACAGGTTGGCTCCTAGATACGTAGGTATCTCATGCACTACAATGTTTGGATCAATGCTGGGAATCTCTTCATAAGACCATGCAAAGACATCACGGAACTCGCGAAAAAGCGCTATATAGATTTGAATCTCCTCAGGAGTGCATGTGACTCCTATATAGATGTTCTCGACAATCCCTGGTTTGACAGAGATGTCGATAGGTTGGGTCTGCGTAATGTTCCCCAAATTCCCTTCAGACGATACTTGATAGATCTGAATAGGCGTCTGAAGAGGTTGTGAAGGGAGACACGAACCAAACCGCTCGAGGCAAGCCAACGTTTCCCGAAGGGTAGGGAGAAACGAGGAACAATGGTGAAGATGGGACCACGGAGGTTCCTCGAGAGACATGGTCTCTATGATGGCTTTGTCGGAAGGAGATATTTCCTTTAATGGATCCGAGGAGGAGCATTCTCCAAGCCAGGGGGAAAAGTTGTATGAGTCAAGAGCTCCGCTTAAAGAAGCGGGTTTAGCAGGAGGAGCCGATACAGTAGCGATTTCGATGTAGTTGAGCTTGGCGGGACTCAACGGCATCTCATCGCCCCACGATTCTACCTGGTCAATGGGGGGGAGGACCCAGGGATCAGAATGAACCGAAATCATATTGATGGAGGCGAGGTTGGGAGGTGGGAGGGAGAAAACACCCATGAGGGCAGGATCTTTGGAGAGCCCGACTCCCACACTCTCAAAAGGAATGGAGGTATGTTCGACGAAGGGCACATTTCCTTCAGAAGAAGAAGCGAAGAAGGAGAGCTGGTCTACCATGACAATTTTCCCTTGGTGAGGGAAACGGATGACATAGAAGAGGGACGAAGCCACGACACGCATGACATACGTCCAATTCCGTCCTAGAAGGAGGTTGTAAGTGAGATTTGCGTCAACAACCTGAACTTCTACTTCAATGGTTTTTTCTTCTAAAGTAATTGGCAATCGTTGAAGAATACCGTAGGGACGAGATTCTCTCCCATCGAAAGCTTCCAATGTTGTAGGAGACTGGCTCAGAGTCGGAGACGCGATCACTTTCCAACAGGCAATAGACATGATGCAAGTTGATGCGCCCTCATCAATAACTGTACGATGGATCGTTTTTGAATTGATGATGACTTGTATAAGAAAAGCGATTTGATGAGGCAGCCTTGGGACATGGCTCTCGAGATCAAAGGTAATCAGATTCAAATTTTCTGGGTCGATGCCACCAATGGCCGATAGCAGGGACTTCCTCTGAGGGGGGTAGCTCTGGAGAACTTCTAAGGCAGACATAGCCGACGAAGCCTGCGCTAAGTCCTCAACTATGCTGTAGTGCTGAGCAGCATGAGCATTTGGGTTGTAAGATGATCTCTTGAGTACTCCTTTGGGAGGGGGTCGGATGGTCGTCTCATTACTTGGTCTCTCGATATGGAGTGGACTAGAGCTGGACGAAGGAGCACTTGAGGGAACCTCGGGCTCCTTCCCGGTGGACGATGAATACTCCTTTGTTCGATTCGTTACATGAACGGGAATGGATCTAGCCATGAAGACTTGGGAACCAAAGGAAGAAGAAGATGAATCAGCCACCATTTGAATCTATTGAGAGGGGAAAGGTTCTTTAAGAACCACAGGAATCCCAGGAGTGCCTTTCAAAAAACGACTAACCTCGAACTGCCTTGGGCAGTCTTTAGTGTAGTGATCCTCCTCACAAACGAGACAAGGATATTTGGGTTTGCACTTAGCTCCTTCCTTGGTTGGAGGTTTGGAGGAATCCTGTTTAGGTTGTTCAGACTTGTTCTTTTCTTTCCCCTTTTTCTTTCCTTTCGAGGCCTTACTCGCTGTGGTGGAATGGACAACGTTAACCTCGGAAGTACTTCCAGAATTTGAACCACGCTAAGAAGTGTTTTCATTAGAAGCATCTGAATTTTGCTTCCCAGGGTTCGAGGATGATTTTTTGGATGACGGATTCACAGAGCCAATAACTCCATCAACAGATGGCTTCGGTGGAGCCTTGGATGTACTGGGTCTCGGGGCATCAGGCAAATACTCATACAAAGTACATGACTGAGAGTAAACTAAGTCAAGGTACTGAGCACGCGCAATCGCTTGCTCTTCAGTCACGCAGGCTCCCATAGCAATGTCCCGTGCAATCTTAGGGACAATGGAAGTCGTGAACCAATCGGTGAGGAGTTGATCAAGAATCCAAAACTTGATCAACCGGCGACGCATTCTCCATTCATGTATATGATCAGAGATGTGCGTAGCCGTATCCTGCTTGAGAGACGTAAGGAGATGGGTCCCTGTCTCGTACCGAATGGGTAACTAAAAATGAGTGAGGAATGCCATAGCCAATGGATTAAAATCTTGAAAAGATGCACGGGTCAATTCAATGTACCATTTAGCAGTGGAGCTGGTGAGAGTCCTCTAGAATAGGCGAAGTCGAATCGAGTCATTAAGCCACGAATTAGACGAACACCATAGGTGATAAGTCATTACATGGGCTTGAGAATCCTCTCCAGCTTTGCCGTCAAATTTGGGACAGTCGCCGGGTATCTTAGTTGGAACTGGTGGCCATTGTGGATTATGCAAAATAGGATCATTTGTTAATTTTGACACATCGGGCAGTTCCAACGTCGCTAGAAATGGTAGCTGCGGGTTGAAGGTCATCTGCGGATATGAGGTAGGGACAGAGTTCCATCCAGTTGCTGGTTGCCCCCATTGACCTTGTCCGGACGGACCAGGTCCAAAAGGACCCTATCCATAGGAACTTTTTCCATAAGGGTTATATCCGTAACCGGATGGTTGATACTGGTTCTGCCCCCCAGCGCCCCATTGGTTACCATACTGTACTGCAGGTTGCTGATAATTTTGATAAGAGGTGACCTGCGGTTGTTGGTAATTTTGATACGGGGCAAATTGATTTTTCCCCTGGGGTTGCTGGTATCCATACGGTTGCTGGGCTCCATATTGAGCCTAGGAAACAGGCTGCATCTGATAAGAAGGTTGGGATTGGTACCCACCTTGTGGCTGGAGACCAGTTTGATTCTGGGGTTGGTAACTGGGTTGAGCTTGAGAAGTAGGAACCATGTGCATGCCTGGTTGAGCCACCCCAGAGAGATATCCTTGTGAAGACTGAGGCTGGGCCATCTGGCTAGAAGGTTGTCCTGGTTAGATCTGAGACGGACCTACTTGCCCAAAAGGTTGAGCTTGCTGGGCGTTTGGTTGTGCTTGCGCAACCGAAGGTTGTCCTTGTAGGCCAGATGGTTGATTAGGCTGAGCAATGGGCTGGCCTTGCTGTGTGTAAGGCTGGGCCCCTTGCCTAGAAGGGTAGCCTTGCTGGTTTTCGGGTTGTCCTTGCTGTGCGTAATGTTCTCACGGGTTTCCAGAGGGTTGCCCATAAGGATAACCTTGCTGGTTTCCGGGTTGTCCTTGCTGCACGTAAGGTTGTCCCGGGTTTCCAGAAGGTTGCCCAGGATATGTATAAGACGGACCAACAGAGGCCGAAGGTTGTCCCTGATAGGGTTGTCCTTATGGGCCTCCATGTTGCCCTGGATAGGTCTGGCCATAATACTGCTGCCCATGATTAGGCTGCGAGTAGGATGGTTGACCTTGGTATGATGGTCCTTGGGATGGCTTCCCTTGACCCGGACGGAATTGGCCACCACCATAACCGGTGGTACCCCAATCCACATTCAACGGGACTGTACCCTCAACAACGGGTTCAGCTGGAAAGGAGGTATACAAATAGTGATTGATAGGATCATAATAAGGGCCTTGCTCGCCTGGATTTTGGACAGCATCCAAGTATTGAGAATATGCCCCCCCTGCCGAAATGGCATCAGAAGAAGGTTGGGCACCACTTGCAGGATGGACAATTCTAGCAGCATGTGTTGATTGACCACTACGTACCGGGCCTCGGGATGGGCCGGCAACAGTAGTTACGACGGAAGATGCCGTAACGGCACTAGCAACTGGAGTCGATGATGCGACACAAACGGTCGGATTGGTTGGAACTAATGTGACGATGGTATGGTGAACCTGGGAAAAAAAAGGTCCCGTAGTGGGAACAATGTTATTATCCCACATAGAAAAGGAACTCACAGAGCCCATAGCATCCCTTAGAGATCTATAGCGTGCTGACACTGTGATACCGAGAGGCGTAACAGTGTAGGGCGTAGAGATAACCGGGGATGTGGCTGTGATGGGAGTCTCAATACTCGACATAATGGGCGTTCCACTCGATACAAGAGATGTGTCTTCCATGTTGGAAGAAGCCATCAGGGATGAAACACCAACAGGAGTAGAGGGGAAATCCTCTTCAGAAGGCTCGCAAACAGGGTTCCAATACAAGTTGTAAAGCTCGTCCTCTGGAGCACGAGAGTTCAACGGTTGGACACTTGGAATAACATGGAAAGTGTCACCACAAACCGGTGTCTCAGGGGTAGCAGAAGAAGGAGACCCTTGGTCACTTGGGACGGGAGACGGGATCGATGGATCCGCCAGGATGATCAAACAAAAATCCTAGACAAGCTAACGATAAGAGACCCTACTCAAAACTAACGCAAACAAGATCTAACAAGGTAAATGTAATCGTGGTCGAATAAATTTTTAAGACATTAGGACACAACTTGACCTTTTCGTGTTTTAAGAGTCGAGAAAAGGACAAAAGATGACTCTAGTCGCCTTCGAATATTTAATGAGCCCAAAGTGGCAGATGCTCAATAGAGCCTTTTATTTTAAGGAGTCCAAAAAGGATCAAAAAGTGACTTCTCTGGAGAAACTAGGCAAGGGGTTTACCAGACAATCCATAAAACTGCATATACACCTTAGCGATCATATGAAAGCCAAGGACTTTTCGTACGGCAGTCAATCTTCCCAAATGTTGTGTTTGGTGCGTTATGGGCTGTAAGGTGGCAGACACGGCTTCCTATGGATCAAGGATGATAACCTAGTGGAGTCTCCCCATATATACGTGACGGTACGTGGGAGCACAAGTCCGTACTAGACCACAGTTGAATCACACAAGGAGGAATCACCCAACCTTAATGTGAGAACAAAAGTGACTAGGTTTAACGATGCCGGAGCATGTCTCTAGCCTAGACCTCTAGAATGTGAGTGTTATGTTCCAATGCGTTTTTAAGTTCATTCGATTTATTTTAAAGTTGATCTTGAGTTACGTTTCAGTTTTCAGGTCCTACCGTATGTAATTTCTCAAAATCCCTAAATGCACTCTATATGCCAAAATATGTCATTCCATTCGATGAATGCTAATTACAAAAGAGTTTAGAGAGCTTTCATGCAAACGAAACGATCACAAACAACAAAGAGTTTCCCTAATGCAGCTAATGGAAATCACTAAACTTTTCTTTAAGATTACTAATCCACTAATCAAAATGAAAAGTCCTAACTTTCATTGACTATTTCGAAGCAAAAGAGATTTTCCTTTTTGTTGATGGCAAAGTGCATTAAACAAACTTTGAGAAACGATAACAGAGAAATGTGGAAAAAACCGGTTGACCCCAAACAACTGTGATCCGTGTCCGGGTAGTGAAAGGAAATCGAAACAATGTCAAGATTGGTTCAACAACGATCACTTAAACAGCCAAGAAAAAGCAAGCAAAGAGGAAGGCTAAATCAAACCAATAGCAAGAAGTAAACAAACCTTTGCAAACGAGTAACCAAGCAAAGCTGATCCAACAAACTTGGAACAATAAAACTAGGTCACCAAGCAAAAACCAAGATTCACTTCAAAAAGACTCACAAGAAAGTGCTTCAATCTTCAAACAATGAAAATCAAGTGAAAATAGCAGGGGATAGCAAGACCAACAGGCTCAGGAGGTAGAATTGAAGAAATTCAATCCTACAGGAATCAGCGCAGGTGGAACACAGCAACAGTGCGCTGATAAGAAACTACGCATAGCAACAATGCGATGTCAGTGCGGAAGTGCACGACTTAACCGCGATGGTTCGATTTTCAGAACCGTCGTGACTGTTTTG
>APFE030298476.1:110365-153205 GCA_000404065.3 Pinus taeda
AAATAAATAAATAAATTATAAATTAAAAATAAAAATGGCCGACCTAGTTTTTCACATCCTTCCTTAATAACCTATATATATATAACCTAAACATGACTCATGGATATATCATTAAGGTTTGAAGATTATCTATTGTCGCATCCCCTGATGATGGACTCACTTGGCAGTCTGAAACGTTGGGTTCAAAAAACTCTATAACAGGTCATTCCTCCTCTATCTAAAGCTTTCATACAAACGAAATGATCACAAACAACAAAGAATTTCCCTAATGCAACTAATGGAAATCACTAAACTTTTCTTTAAGATTACTAATCCACTAATCAAAATGAAAAGTTCTAACTTTCATTAACTATCCCAAAGCAAAAGATATTTTCTTTTTAATAAAGGCAAAATGCACTAAAGAGTTCTTTGAGAAATAATAACAGACAAATGTGGAAAAAACTGGTTGACCCCAAACAACTATGATCCGTGCCTGGGTAGTGAAAAGAAATTGAAACAATGTCAAGATTGGTCCAACAACAATCACTTAAACAACCAAGCAAAAGCAAGCAAAGAGGAAGGCTAAATCAAACCAATAGAAAGCCGTAAACGAACCTTTGCAAACGAGTAACCAAGCAAAGCCGATCCAACAAACTCGGAACAATAAAACTAGGTCACAAAGCACAAAGAAAGATTCACTTCAACAAGACTCGCAAGAAAGTGCTTCAATCTTCAGACAATGAAAATCAAGTCATAAACTAAGTGAAAAAGGAAGGGGATAGCAGGACCAACAAGCTCAGGAGGTAGAATTGAAGAAATTCAATTCTACAAGAATCAGCGCGGGTGAAACACAACAACAGTACACTGATAAGAAACTACGCGTAGCAACAATGCGATGTCAGCACGGAAGAACACAGCTTAACCGCGATGGTTCGATTTTCAGAACCGTCACGACTGTTTTGTGTATTAACGTGATGATCAGGAAATCACAGAAAAGGCTATGCGATGGCAGCGCGACTATTTTATAATAAACCACGATGAAGCCAAAAAATGACCAAAATCAAGCCAAAAACTCCCAAACCAAGGCAATCACTTTTAAACAACCAAGGCACTTCCTAGACTAAACCAGGAAACCCAAAAAGCAGAGAACTAATCCCCAAACTCCAAAAAGAGAGAAAAAATCTAATTCAAGGAAAAATGAACAAGAAAAGGACAAAAGCTAGCTCCAAGCTGTTCAGTTTGTAAACAAAACCGGAGATTGACTGAATGGCATTGATCTACTTCGCTAATGCAGAGCAATAGCATTTCGAAGGCTAACTAGCCATGCTTCAGGCTCCGTTTAAAGCTTTCAATTCAAACATCAAGGTAAAACTCCCCAGTGGAGTCGCCAAATTGTTGTGTAGGTAAATCCCCTCTGCGGACAAAGGCGATCCCACTAGCCTAACTGAGGTCTAGCAACAATCAAACAACGCTAACACGCAGGTTCCTAATTGCAAAATAAAGGCCAAGATGAAAGCCTACCTCGAATCCAACGCTTATATTCGTAGAAGGGTCATTGCTTCCATTCTTTCGCTTCAGTTGGTCGCAATCCTCACGATCTCCGTGAATAAACACCTGCACAAGCAAAGGACAAGACAAATACAAGCATAAAATCCGGGAAATGCAACTATGTACCAGTCAGAAAAGATACAACTCAAACATCATAATAAAGACACATGAGTGGAACCATAATGATAGTCGTCTATTATTATTGATAAAACAAAAGAGAATACAACCAAGTTCTGACATCAAATCCTCCTTTGGTTGGATCGAGCTAGCAAGTCCTTCAAGCATTCACCCTTGAAAGTAGATATCCCAAGACAAATCTCTCTCTCACACAAGTTTTTTCAAGATGGAAACACTTCACAACATTCGTTAAGCACTATAGCAATCCCACACTTATCACACCAGTTTCCTATCAAGCTCACACACTATCAACAATGCTCTAAACACAATCAATTCCAAACTAGTAGCTCATGGCAATGGTGGAGGCTTAAATAGGAGAAGTAGTCTCCATGAATGGTGTGAGGATGAGCTTATCTCTAAGGAAGGTGGCTCAAATGACGAAACAGACATGCCAGAGAAGGGAGGCGATATTTACAAGGCCAACAACCAGGTCTGGAGTCATCTGGAAGGCCGGCTGTTAGAACAAACTCACCCAACTGGATCATCGCGGGTACATAACTGAACTGGAGCGCTGTCATCGCTGCTGAATAACAAGGAAAGTCATATCAGCGTGATCATATATAAGGAACAACGCGTTGTCACATGAAATTCGACCAGTGCGGGAAAGTCATGTGCTTCCGCACTGGCAGTGCATTGAGTTTTTTTTAGAGCGCCCATCAGCACGATTATTTTTACAACAGTCGCGATGATAGAGGAAAATTTGGAAAATTGGGTTATTTGGCCACATTAGAGAGCATGAGCATGATTAATTTGGTCCCATGACATAGTATGAAGACTGACAGGGAGACAATGACAAATTACTATGTAACAGTCGCTATTCGGTTTTAACGAGTTTAAGGACAAAGATAACTCGGTCCTTTTCAATTTTAGAGAGTCTAAAAGGGACGGAAAGGAAACTCCAAAGATTTTTTTTCATCATATAATCCCTTAAGTATGAAAAAGCATAAAATAATATGAAAGGGATGAATGTTCGGTAATTTTAATGAGCCGAACAAGACAAGTGCTCGATCTTTTTGTGTAATAATCCCCGAAGTCCAAAAAGATTAAAATCTGGAGGAGGGATATCACTTCCGATGACTTTAACGAGTTGGAGAGGCTAATCACTCGGAAATCTTTTCATATTTTACGAGTCAGTTGAAAAGAGCTTAAAGGAGACTCGTTTTTCGAGGAACGAGTGATGATTTCAGGTAGCAGCTGATTCCAGGTAAGGTTTGGAATTTTCCAATCACGGCAGTGTCACAAGGATGGCTAATAGAATTGCTCTTTGCAGATGTTCCTCGAAAGGGTAAACAATCAAATGGAGGTGAATGATCGGCTAAAAAACAGAGTGGAGGTGATGATGAGAACACGACCAAGGCTCAAAAGCTGATGATAATGCATTCACAATGGTTATTTACCAGAAAATTGGTTTATTTTTTAATGAGCTTAAACTTTGGGGAAAAAATTTGCTCAATGCTAATTTTTATTTTTTAACGAGCTTGAATTCCACGTTAAAACTGCTCGTGCTAGTCATATAATAAGGATGTCTCATCTAAGATGCCATTTTTTATGGAGCTTTCACCTTTTAAAGCTTTGCCCTTGATCCTTTCTTTATGCAAGCTAGGAAACAACCAAACTTACGAGTTTAAAGGGTTAGAGGACCTACAAATTTAAAAAATAAATGGTTGCTCTTCGCTTGCATGTGAAAAGGTTTGCATGCCCCCAGGTATAGTGAAAAATTCCCAGGTTACCATATGAAAGCTCTCCATCCGCGTCGCAGACAAAATGCTTCCTTGGTGATGTCTATTGGAATAGACAAAGGTGAGTGGCGCAGTCACCTCTACTCACATAACTTTCACGAGGGAATCTTATTCTAGTCTAATCCCATTTTCCTAAACAGATGGGTGTGTCAGACTAGTCATATATCCTCCACGGAAACTTACTCTATACCCAAGGTTTTCCTGCCGAAACAGACCAGGGTGCATGCCCCCTGGGTTTCAGTCATATCCTCCTGAATCACTCGCGCTCATCAAGTGGATGAACTGGAGATCAATGAGATATTCCTTGCGTGGAAAGACCCTTTAGGGATGGCATTTGACTATTTGTTGTGTGTGAACCGGGGAATGACAGTTGGTCTACGAGCTTGACCATTCTGCCTTCATGCGGAAAACACATTACTCTAAAGAGTGAGGAGATGACGACTCCCATGCAATAAATATAGTCACACCCAAGGAGTACATTATAATCCAGGGATCCTTAGACTACCATCACGTTCATGTGAACAGTTTTCCTTCTCAATGTAATGGGCACATTGGGAAGGATCCCTAACAGTCGACTGGTTCCTTTGTCAAAGCCTGTCAGATTTCTCATTTCAGGCAAAAGTGATGGTGAATCAAGTGCTTTCCAAGCAGTTGAGGAAAGGATACTCATAGAAGCCCCTTCATCTATGATGGTACCGGCCATGACCATTTTGTAAGCTTGTACAATGATTCGGAATGGTACACTAGCTGGTAAACGTGGTTTGCCTAGTGGATTCCAGTCGAAGGAAATGACTAGGTTTCTTGGAGGTGGGACCGAATAGACGGCTGGATATGACTCTGATGAACTTCCTTCTTGTGGTAAAGGAATGGGTAGACTGCCCCCAAGTTCATCGGAGTCTGTGTTTATGAAAATAATTTGAACGGTGTCGTTCTCTTTCTCTTCAGTGACAGTATCATTTGAAGATGAACTTTCTGAAGGCAAGACTGGGTCAAGTGTCGCCTCAACCTTTTGACTTTCGTCTGGTATGGATTCAGAGGGTTTAGTTTCAATGATAGACGTTCGGCTGACCATAATGGCGTGCCAATTGGATTTTCAACTAGTGGTGGACTCGACAAGAGTTTCTTATATCCAGGAGGGAGCTGTAGTGGTGAAGCAGGACGGTCATCCAAAAGTCTTTTAGCTTCATCTAGGAAGGGACAACGGTGGACGACGTGATTGCCTTCACACAATTTACAAGGAAATTTGGGATTCCTTTTCTGTCCAAATAATTTGCTTTCACTGGTTGATGGTGTGCTTTCAACATGATCATCAGAGGTTGACGACACCGGATTGTGCAAACGAGCACACTAGTCCCTTAAGATCCGAGGGATGCATGGACAATTTCGATGATAGTGGTCTCCTTTGCAAATGACACATGGAGATTTAGGTTTAGACGGTGAGGTTTGAGGATTTTCGCTAGACAACGCATGGTTTTCCCCTTTTGCTTTTGGTTCTTTCTTCTTCTTTTCTTTTTTCTCTTTCTGCTTCTTCTTCTTCTCAATTACTTGATCTTTAGCTTTACCAACTTTATTAAGCGAAGAGGAAGGAGGAGAGGGAGAAATAGACGAAGTAGAAGGCTGGGGGTAACTCCAGTATCATCTAGTTGCTGACTTGACTGTTCAGGAATTACGGTATTCTGAACGACGGAGGTAGAGAAGAGACATATGGGCAAACCAATCATCAACCCTGGAAGTGACAATGTGGCCATATGGGGTGCACCAACATCTCCCCAAGAGGAGAAAGGAATAGGATTTCCTCCAAGGGGAAATCCTTGGTTGGTAGACTCCATTTTTCTCAACCTAAAGACCAACGAGGGAACTTGTGATGTTATTTCGATTAAAATAAATTTTAGATGCTTTGACACAACTTTTTTTTTCAATTTTAAAGAGTCGAGAAAAAACAAAAGATGACTCTAGTCGCCTTCGATTTTTAATGAGCCTGAAGTGACAAGTGCTCCGATGGACCTTTTCTTTTAAGGAGTCTGTAAAGGAACGAAAGAGACTTCTCTGGAAATCTAGGCAGAGGGGATTACCAATGCAATCAAAAAACTGTAGAATACTTTTGACGGTACGACAGTTAATCTTCCTGAATGCTGTGTTTAGTGCATTGCGATCGATAGGGCAGCAAAAATGGCTTCCTAAGGATAAAGGATATAGCCTATTGTGGTATCCCAATATATACTTGATGGTACGTGGTAGCACAAGTACGTACTGGCACTTGTCGTCTCATAGTGGAGGAATCACCCAACCAACAATGAAAACAACAGTTACCAGGTTTTACGACGCCGGAATACGTCTCTAGCCTAGACTTCTAGATGTTGTGCGTTAGGTTCCAAAGCATTTTTAGATTCATTAAATTTATTTTATAGTTGATCTTGTTTAAAAATTTTCCTTTCAGGTTCACCTTGTGATGTGTATATAATTCCTAAAATGCAGTCTAAGATGATAAACAACTGTTTAATCTTCTTTTGGCAATGAAAATCCTAGCTACTAAGGAAAGAAAATTGAGAGTCTTTCAACAATGAGCATAGAGCACACACTAAATGCATTGTCCTGAATCAAACCAAGTAGCCTAAATGCAAATGCACATGCATGTATTTGTTTTCAACCTTCTTAATGTATGAATGATGATAAGAAAGCTAAGTGCAAATCTAAATTATTTCCAAAGTGACAATACTTAACGAATTTCTTTTCAAAATGAAGTGAAGATAAGGGCGACACTTTGCGATTTCAAAATGAAAACTATTTTTCGACACTTTAAAAACTACTAATTCAAATCATATATAAGAGTAACAATACAATAGACTATCAAGAATAATGGGATTCTCTTCTATGACTGAAAATGACATTTACGACACTTTCAGATTAAGAAACGACAATTCGACTACGCTACTTCTTTGCAAAAGAGAACTGAAAATGGCGCACAATACATAAAAACTCTTACAGTTCTTTGCACAATAGAGGTGGAATGATGGAAGAGAAGGGGGTTTTCACAGAGATATACTGACCACAGACAACAAAACTCCTGAATAGAACTGAAAATAGTGAAGAAAAAACCAAAGTTTGAAGGTAAAGTTAACCTTCCTTGACCATCGCACCTGTCACACAGGGAATCCAGTATGCAGCGCACCTACTGCACACGGGAAGTGCGATGCATATAGACTGCCTTGAAGGGAGGGTGCAATGGTACCAGTGCAAGACTTTTAACCAGTCTTTGCTCACAATTTGCAATTCAGTTCAGGTATTTAGGCCGAGTAAGTGATGTTCAGTAAATGTAAATCACAGGGGTTGATCTAAGGAGGTTACTAGAGCCAACACTTAGTGAAATTAGAATGTTTGCAGATCCATTGTTCAATTTATAAACAAAACCCGGAGATAGAATGAAGCAGCATCGATCTACTTTACATTTGTATAACAAATGCAGTTCAAAGGATAGCTGGCTTGACTTCAGGCTCTGTCTGTAAGTTTATAAAACAAACAAATATAGACTAACAAACAATCTATTCGCTCCCGAGTGGAGTCACCATTTTGTTACCGGGAATAGTGTCCACTCAGAGTTTCTATTCCCACTAAGACTGGTAGCTATCTTAGAAACAAACAAGTAAAGACTAATTTCATTTTCCTTTATGAAAATAGATAAGAGTGGAACAAAGGACACCAACCTTAGTCTTGCGCTTGGTTCCTTACTTGATCCCTCCCCTTCCTGATAGATCTTTGCCACTTCTTCTTCATCTGCCCAGCTTCAAAGAGCACCTGTGGAATCAAAGCATCATAATACTATCGAAGAACATAGATCTATATTCATAAATAACACAGGACCAGATATGTATTAACCATACATATGCATATACAATCAAACATACAAGAATATGGAGGAAAACTTGAATAGCTTTATTAATATCAAGAATAGCAAGAGGATTACAACTAATAGTTCTGACCCAACATCATCCTCCAGCAAGAAATCCCTTCTTCACCTCAAGTAAAGATTAGATCACCCAACACTATGAAGTTTCACTAGAAAACCAACAACACTTCTCTACAAGATACAAGATTCCAGCCTCCGGATCTCTGTGATGAGGGATCCATATATAGATGATTGTAGGGGGGTGAGTCATCTTCTAGGGTCTTGATTATTGTCCTCTCTCCGATATTTCTTGATTCCACTTGGAGACTGATGATCTCTTACTATTCCTTGGTCAAAAACAGAGAGGCAAGTGTCAGAGGGGAAGCTTCTGGAAGATTCCATGATCTTCCACCTCGCAAACTGTCTCTACCATTTGTCCATTCTCACCCATCGCACCCTACAGAGGGGCCATTCAGTATGCATCACACCCTTTACACTGGGAAGGTGATATGCATCACACCCTCTGCACTGGGTATTCAGTATGGTCCAGTTTTGACCATTTCTGAGCAGTTTTTAGTGGAGAACTTCCAGGAGATGATGTAATCAGTTGACCTTGTTCCTTTAGGTAGTGAATCAACACTTTTAGGGACTTAGGAGCCCTTATTTTATGGACATTTATCATTGGGGTGCAGTTCCCAAAAATGTCTATAACAATTAGGCCCTCTAGTTATGGTCATATTGCCTTGTCGGCAGCCAATGCAAGCATCAGCAGCTGTAAGCCAAGGTCTCCCTAAAATTAATGGGTGTCCATCAAGTTGGTTTTTAGGGTTTATTATCAGAAAGTCAACAGGATGTTCCCAGGAATCAACAGATACCATGACATCATGTAGTGTACCTTTCGACCTAACCACTGATCGGTTAGCTAGTTCTAATAAAGTGGAGGTTGGTTCTACTGATGTAATGCCTAATTTTTGGCAAGTGGTAGTTGTTAAGATATTGATTGCATCGCCTAAATTGACTAAGGAATTTGAAAAGGTTTTTCCATTAATTTTTACTATTACTACTGGATTTCCTCGGTCTTCATACTTGACGGGTGTTTCTCTTCCTGATAATAGGTCAGATAAGGTGCAAACTACTTGGACTGTTGGGTTATTTGTTATTCTCCTCAGTTTTTTATACATAGCTCTTTGATAGTCTTTGCATATATTGGGATGTCTTGAATAGCTTGGAGGAGTGGGATTTTTATGTACATGTTTTTAATTTCTCCCAAAATGTCAAAATCAGGATGTTCTATAGGTCATGGTATAATTAATCATTCTAGGAATGGGGGAGAAGATGTGGTTATTTGATCATGAGTTTTTTTTTGTAGCCACATCTTTGTGTTGTAACGGTTGTTCTACAAGTAACTGATTTTCATTGAATCTTTTTGTCTCCCTCGATTTCTATAATGCGCCCAGGTCTTAATTGAAGGTCACTGCATTCCCTTAGCTCGGTTTCTATCTTTGGTGTTTCAATTATTTGAATAGATTGAACGAGTCTATTATTTGGATTAAGGTTGGGCTGGGCTGGGATTTGTGGTCTTAAGTTAGACTAGGGATTTTGTTGCAATGTTAATAGTGTAGGTTGACGGAGCGGAATGGTTCCTACTGGTTGATTCATCGGTCTTTGCCAGTTTGTCTGGTAGGCTTGACTCTGTGAAGTAGGAGGGGACCATTGTGCTGGATATGCATTGTTTTGCCAATATGATGGGGCATAGGGAAAATTTGGTCAATTAGATTGGCTTGTTTGATTTAGCCATGGTAATGATGAAGGAAATGGTTGTTGTGGCTAGTTCGAGAAAGGAGGTTGATTTTTCCACATTGTATTATATTGATGAGCATGATATTATGGTGGCTGAAAAGAAGAAGTTGGATTGGGGAACATACCTAATTGGCATGGCTGCCATTGACGACGCTGATTAAATAGGTACACTGGTTCTGGTTCTTCTTCCGCTTCTTTGTACATTGCTTTTAAACCAGGAAGTGAGGGACAACTTTTTGTAGAGTGATATTTTGTACAAATGGCGCAAGCTTGAACTGCATCTCATGGGCACTCTTTGTGGCTGTGTTTCTTTCTGAATATGGGACAGAAGATCACCAGATTTTGCTATGTCTCTGCTTGTTTCTGCTTAGCTTGCATAATATTGAGCTGCGTTGTTAGAGTTCCCAATATATAAGTTTTGAAATTTTCTAATAAATTTCCAATTTCTGCATGAGTTACTCCTTCTCCAGATATCTTGTTGTCCCTTGTAAACTTGTCATGTTCTGATGGTTTTAGCCTTATGCTTCCTAGTGAGCTCCTAATACATAAATCAATGATCTTAGCAAAATCCTCTTGATAAATGTCTCCTTTTCCCATAATATTCAATGTTTCAATCCATTGTTCCTTCATGCCTTTAATTAATGTTGTTTTTAATACATTATCAGGTAAGGGTAATGATGCATAAGGAGATCTTTGAAGATTATACTGAAAACGTTCAACATATTGTTCTAGTGTTTCATTAGGTCTAGCTACCATCTGAAATATTTCATCTTTTAACTCTCTAGATCTACAATAATCTTGATTTTTCTTTAGGAAAGCATCTTTCATTTGTTCCCAAATATTTATAGCATCTCCACCCAACCCCATAATGGGACTATTTCCAAGAGCATCCTTGGAATTTCATTTTCTTCTATGAGGAACACTTTAGACTTAGAAGTCTATCTTAGATCCATTTTGGATCAGAATTAGTGAAGAGTTAGAGACTTGTCCCTTGATTTCACCCTCGGGGCAAAGCAAGGAGGAGCTCGCAAAAGTTTCTCCGAGTAGCGTGTTATACATATTTGGCCACTGCAATGCCAATCTTATATGTCAATAAAATAGGGCTCTTTAACCCCTAAAAGTGTTTTTTCATACCCTAAAGGATCATGGTCAACTGATTACATCATTCCCCAAAAGTTCCAATTAAAACAACCATCCAGAACTGGCCAAAATAGGACCATACTGGCTGCTCCACTGTCAGGGTGCAATGCATACTGACTCCTACACTAGCTAGGTGCGATGCATACTGATGAGGCCTTCTATAGGGAATGATGAGCAAGGATGGACAAATGTCCGAGATAGTTTGCTAAGTGGATGCTCATGGAATCTTCTAGAAAATTCTCCTATGACACTTGCCTCTCTAAATTCGCCCAAGGATGAGTAAGAGATCCAAAAAATCTCCAAGTGGAACCAAAAACAACAAGTGGAATGACACTAATCAAAACCCCAGAGATGACTCACACCCTTGCACACATCTATAAATGGATCCCTCATCTGAGAGATCTAGACACTGAAATTTTGTAATTTGCAAGGAAATGCTAATTGGTGTGACCTTGCTTTTCATGAGGTGAAGAGGGCTTTGATGCTAGGAGGATGATGATGGATCAGAAAGATGGGTTGTAATTCTCCCTTCTATTTAATAAAGTTCGTTGAGTTTTCTTCCATACAACTACACAATTGTGAATGTTATTATTTGTGAATGCCATTTTATGTTCATTGTATTTCTGATTCTGCAATGCTTATGATATAATAGATTAGGATGCTTTGATGGTGTTTGGTTGTTGTGTTTCTATAGGTATTCTCTAAGTGGGATAAGTTAGAGAGGAGTTGCAAGCTCTGTCAAGGGGGAGAGAGATCAAGCAAGGAGTTAAGTGGAAGATCCAGTTTGGTCCCTTTGCTTTTCTCTTATCTATCATACATAGAAGAAATCCTAAATTGATTTGATTTTTTGTTTCTAGGATAGCTTCCAAGCCTAGAGGGCTAGTTGATCGAAAAGACACTAAGTTTCCCAAAAACAAAATGGTGACTCCACTGGGTATCGAATAGATGTTTGTTTGTTATTGTTGTTTTCTTTATAAACTATAGAAGCCCGAAGTTAGCCAGATAGCCTTCGAACTTCTCTTGCTTTGCAATTACATAGTAGATGAATGTTGCTTCAATCAATCTCTGGTTTAGTTTATGAATTGAACATTTGACTTACAATCTCAGTAACCTCCCAAGATCATTCCTATGTACTTTTCTCTTTACTGTCCATCATATCTCGGCTTAACTCACTAAAATCAACTACAATTTTGAGCCAAAACCCACCTCAGTTGCACTCCCTGGCCCAACGCACTGTCTATCACTGTCAACCAGTATGCATCGCACCTTCCAAGTGTAACAGGTGTGATTCATACTTGTTTCTGTGAAGCCCAGGTGCGATGACTGACTGAGCCTATTTCCCTCTTTGAATTTGGGGTTTTTGTCCTTGTTTTCACTGTCTAGCTCTTCCAAAGATCTGCTGTTCTTGGCACCTCCAAGGAGCTACCATCCCCCATTGGAGCCAATGTTAGAGTCGTTCTTGTCAGTCCTCCGTCAGAGATCAAAACTCTTTCTGCATTTCATTTTTAGGTTTCTCGCTCCATTCACTCCAGTTGCATTCCGCTAGGGGCATGCCATAATCTGACGGAAAGGTCTTGTTAGTCAATTCCCCTCATGTCTGGCACCTGCTGGCTTAGGTCTTTTGTTAGTGTTCACTAAGGTCCATGACAATCAATGTTCGATCCTTAATGGACAAGAGTCATTTTCAGTCATTAGGTCTAGGGATTAGTCAATTTGGTCTTCAACCATGTCCAATAAAGCCATGTAGGCTAGAGGGAGGCCATTACAAAGTTATGATTCAAAGGTTTTTATCGTCATGTTGACAGATTACCACTGTTCTTCAAAACTCTGTTTTGAAGAAAAGTCAAACAGTGTGACATTTGTGATAATTTTCAAAAAAGTCTCCAGTTGATTTCTTCAGGTGTAGTCATGGTTTCTGTGGCCAAATGCCCTGTCATGCAACCCCTGCAAAAAGTGCCGAAAATTTCATCATTCTAGCTAAAAATGCAAAAGGGAAAAGTGAAATTTAGTGTTGCATTAACTCAGTGAAAAAAGCCAAAATGAAACATTAGCAAAGTGGGTTTTTGAAGAAGCAAAAATTTAACCCATGACTCCCAATGTCTTTATAAAGGATTTTCACAAGCAAACAAAGTCATTGTGCAACTCAAGGTTATAGAGAAGCATTGAAAAGTCATTGTGAGAAGCTAGTTCTTGTTTGGAATGAGATTGGAGGCGTTTTCCACAGCACGACGCACACACAGAGGGGCGTGGCACACACAATGCTACCCCACAGTGTTAATTCAACACGGGTGCGACGCACATATAGAGCTCAGTGCACACCCACAAAGGCCCAAAATTGTTCCAAATTTGCCACAAATCATTTGGAATTCTTTCCAATTTCCAGGAACATAGAGAGGATGAACACCTTCATGCAACACAAGACCCCTTAGCAGCAACTTAACAATGTTTATCACTTTGCTCTTATCCGGATTTTGGTGGATCATCAGTTGGGATTGCAGGGCATTACTTGGGATGACTTCATCTCCTGTGACCTCTTCAGCACTTCACAGGTATTATCAGAGGTTGAGCATGAGATAGGTGGTCCTTCTCATCAGTATGAGTGCCATGAGACCACTACTATGCTAGTATTCATCACATATCAGAGAGACAGTAGGCATTTGTTTGCAGCAACAAAGTGAGTGTTATCTCCACCCTGGGTAGAAGGGGCCTTGCTTCCAACATCGGCCACACGGGTACAGGACAAGGGCAAGAGGCACATGTATGATGAGGGGCCATCAGTTGAACAAGAGGTCGACTTCATCCTCATTCATGATGATGATGCATATGTGGAGAGTGAAAAACTTAGGAGGACCATCTAGGAGCAGAAAACGAAGATCCAAGACTTGTCACTCAATTTGGAGAGGGCCAAATGGATTATCAGGTATTTGGAGTAGAGGAACAAACAGCTTGAGGACTAGCATGAGATCATGGTGCTGCAAAACATCCGTGAGAATCACCAAGCTTCCCAACATAGGAGGATTGAGCTCACTCCATTAGAGAAAGAGATTAAAAATTACCGTGATTCTTGGCTTGAGCGCCTCAACATCCACCTTGGGAGACTGCTAGAGAAGGCTGATAGGGACAAAACCATACTGAGGCAGATGGTTATCATTACAGCGCATGGAACATGAGTTCAAAGGCTCCGATAAGGAGTTTGAAGGCAAAATTGAGCAAAGCGACAAAGAGGAAAAAGAGGCAAAAGGAGCAAGATCGGCTTCGAATCTTGGCTGAAGCCTCTGTGGCCTAGCATAGCACCTCATAGAGGATCTCCAGCCCAAATTTCAAGAAATTTGGGACAATTTTGGTCACATTGCAAATTTTTGGTCACAACACAAGTTTTTTCACCCAGTGTGCCACGCCACTGGCCCGACGCTTAGGATTGGGAGCTCCAAATCACAAATGGTTTGCATTTTTGGATTTGGCATGGAAAATCACAACTACTAGTGCATGGAAAAAAAATTTGGGCTTGATTTGAGTCTCCATGAGGTCAAAAACACTCAAAAAATGACCTCTATGCCCCTATTTTGACACACAGGAAGTAGTCTTGGGAGAATGAAGTTCTGGAGGGGCAAATGAGCACCAAATTCCGAAATTCTAGTTGGGTTGGAAATTAGACAGGCCAAGCTTTCTAATGACTTGGGCACAATTTGGACTCCTGAAGGTACCTCAAAACAGCCTCCAAAGTGGCGCAGTGCATATAGATTTGGGCGCGACGGATATAGAGAAAAAGGCCAAAATCACTTCTGCTTCGCAACATTTTGATTCACGACTTTCTCCAAGTGGGCCCGCTCATCTACACTACACTTTTTCCACACCTAAGGAAAAATTTAAAGTATTTCCACTAAAGGTTGGCTTCTATCCAAGTGGCAAAGGAAGGCGAGTAGTCACCCAAGCCATTTGTCATTTTTGTAACTCTGCACCTGTAACTAATGGTTGGCTTTCCACTTCCACTTTGTAATGATTCGAAAAACTCCCCAACTCTTGGTCATTCTATTTCCTCATGGAATAGTCTATTTATTGTATGCAAACCATTTGCGAAGGGTTGGCTTGTAATTTCTGGGAGACTGTGGGAGAGAAACTCAGTTCTTCATTGTATATTTTGACAGAGGATTAATGAAAGGCAGTGGCTCTGTTTCATGATATTCTTGTGGTGTGAGTGTAGCAAATGTGTTCTATTTATTTTTCATATGTATTTCGTTATGCTTCACAGTTCATTCATATTCATTTCAGTGAAATTTTCTAAGTAAGATAAGGTAGAATTCATTTTTATTGCTCTGCCTGTGGGAAAGTTTCACGTATGCGTTCTTCTTCTATTGAAAAGGATTCAGGTGTTTGTGCCCTTTTCAGCCTCCTAAACAATCTTTCCATTCCGCATTACTTCAAATTTAATTGCTAGACTTTCCGCCTGTCTCGCGTCATGAAGTAATATGTGCCTTTGTGTTAAATTCTCTGCTCATTGCTATTCATTGGTCCCATACCATCCCAGAAACTCAGTCATTCATAAAAAATTGCTTCTTGTATCCATGTTGATTTACTAGCCTAAGATCAATATTTCACTGTAAGTCATCTCAGACCATTTCGTTTACTTATTCGCTGAGCGTGACTCGGAGAGAGCCCTCTCCTATTCTGGTAGGGCTAGCTACCAGACTGAGCGTGGTTTGTGGTTACCCTGAATTTTGCCTTCCTTCAGCCTAAGGCAGATTTAGGTGATAATAGGCCTGACCCAAGTTTAGAGGTGATTTAGCCAAGAAAATCTTGGTACTATAGGCCCTTTCGGAAATAGCCCGCAGAGTGCGAACTGAGGTCTCACCCGAAGAAGTATGGGAGGGTGCTAGAACTAGGTTTCTACACCCTGGGGATGTGTAATGAGCTTCTGGAGGTCTGCGGTCTGACCCATTGCTATGTGCACTTGTTATCCCTTCGCAACCTATGGTGCTACTTCCACACTGAAGCAACCCTAGTCAGGGTGCAACCCATATAATACCTAAGTTTCTTACTATTTAATCTATTATTATCTAATTATTTAACTTGTTTATGTAAGACTAATGATTATTATAGCATATTTAGCAATCATATCTGTGCGTGCGCAATAAATAAAATAGTATAAACATAATGAAATCAAGGCACAACAGATACACAGAAATAGGAATCAGCCTCTCTTTATTAATCTTCAATCCAGATTACAGATTTGACACCAACCTGCACACTTAGCTACAAGGGTCCGCACACTCAGTTGCAGACTTTACTAGGCCTCTATGCACTTAGCTGCAGAGCCTCTTCCTACTATTATGACCCAATACACTTAGAATCCCACTCTGAGCTCGAACCATTCATACTCTTCTTTCTTATTCCTTATCTCCCTTTACAACTTAGAGCCTCACTCTATTTATACAATCCCATGGTCCGTGAACCATGGGTGCACCGACATGACTTTACATTACTTTACAATATTTTATGGCGGACAACCCTATGACTTAACCTATACTTCACGATCCATGTCCGCAATTCATAGAGTCTTACAAAACCTTTAAACAAAACTTGGGATTTGAGCCCCAAAACATGTTGTGGGGGGATTCAATGCCCAACAAGCCCCCTGTTATCACTCAGGTTGTCCCTAGGCTCCTAATAGGGATACGACCGAGGTAACCAAAAACCAATCTTCTGATTGCAGGTTCTAGCCCACCTGCAATCGGAGAGGGCTCTCTCCTTTCGATTCAACCTTAGTTGATGATTTTAGGCTAGATTTCTAACTTCAAGGGAGTGTTGATTGTGATTGGAAAGAAGGTAGGATTCTCGAACAGAGAGGCAAGGTAAGGAGTGATAAGTTTCAAACCATTGGGCATGGAGTCACAGATTGAGGCTTTCAAGCATTTTCTTGGTCACAAGGGGATACGGAGCGGGATAGCCACACAGGATACAATTTTCTATCTGCTGAAAGTACGGAATGGACATCAGGGATGAAAGGCAAAGGAGAATCATTTCATCATGCTGAAAAAGAGGAGAAATGGATGAATGGGATCCAGGAGCAATTAAGAATTCCTAAACATGCACTCATATGTGAAAGAAACAGCGTAAACAAGATCATTTAAGAATACATGCTCATAACTATTTCTGAAGAAAACATTGAGAAATACAGAAATTGAACTTAAGGTGTAATGAAACAAATCTTAAGCTATTCTTTTTTCTTGCAATTTAGAAGGCGGTACGGTGGCAAAAAACATAAAATTAAACAGAGGAGAGGAACACTTATTGGATCATGTAGAAGCATAGGAATTCCGTGATCATTCCTTGGCCAAGAAAAAACATCAAGTAGTTTCACAATCCATGCTTTCAGCAATCTTTGATTATGGAAATTATGACAGTTACAGTGCGAGTCTCTGCTCGGAGAAAATGTTGGAAAGAAGACTAACCAAGAACTACTACCAACCAACCAACCCATCACAACATTGCTCAGGGTGGTATTTATAAGCAAAATATCGGAAAAACATCATTACAAGTGACCTCGACAGGTTTGCTTAGAGAACTCTTCAAAAATCTAAGTGTTGCTGGAATTAAATGCAAGTAAATCTTTTTTGGCTGCGCTGGGGGCAGCTGGATCGGAACAGGTGACGAGGTGGCCCTTGGGGCCAGATGCGGTGCTGCTAGAATGATTGTGCTTCGGGAACTACAGTTCGGCTCTGGTGTGAATTAAATGTGCAATAATTACGATTTGAGAGCTTCGAGTAGTTTCGCCCTCTTTCTATGAATCTGCTGGGAGATATTAAATTTTCTCCTGATTCGGGCCGCTGCTCAAGATATTCGCTGATACTCTTTGCCGCTACATTGATGGCTTCCGCCGTCGACTAATACTCTTTGACACGCTTGATGCCTGATGATTTGATCTGATATACTTTAAACTCTGTGATTGATTTGTTGCTGTCTTTAAATCGGATCATTTAGGCACGATCAGGCGATTTTCGAGATTTTTCGGCGCGCAATGGGCTAAGAAATCAGAAGATTCCTCGAAGATTCCTCGAAATGGCCTGTTTCCCGTAGCGATGCGCGATTAGCGCTTCATGCTAATCGTGCATCGAAAACTGCCTCTGTTTCTTGTTCTGGAGCTCTGAAGTGCGATTTTTCTTCCTGCACAAAGTTTCGGCTTTCTGGCTGCTGATGTCAGCATGACGTCAGCTGTACGGCAGATGACGTCATCTGTGGTAGGTCGCTGGTATAGAGCGACGTGGTGAGGTGCTGATACTGGAGGTAATGCGATGAAGAAACTCCGACGCGATCGCAATATCGCATCGGCGGGAACGGAGGGGGCTTGGGTTGGACACTCGGTGCTTGCGACTGCCGACCGCCGATATCGTAATATCGCATCGGGCGGAGACAGATGGGTGATGACCTGCATGGAGATGAAAGTGCAATGTTGCGATGCGATCTGGCTTTAAGGTTCTATAGAGTGTAATTTTTTTGGGAGGAAAGAGCAAGTAAGTGGGTGTGAAGGGCATTTGAGGTTTCGAAAGGGGTCTGATTACCTCAGATGGATTATATACTTTGGAAGGAGTCCATTGTATCTGGGAGGTGGTTTTGGAGGTCAAGGGTTCTTGCTGAGTTTCAGATAAACTGAGCAATTCCCAGGAGTACTCATGGTTATTTTTCAACCAGGGGGAGGGATATTATGTAGGGGGATTTTACTTAATATTAATAAGGGGATGGGAAGAATAGGGAGCTAAATAATAATGTTAGTGGTTAATATGTAGATGGTAAGAAAGCGCTAAGTTCAGGAGAGCTTAGGCTGTTACAAGGGGGGTAGGACCATACTTAAGAGAAAATATGGAACAACTTTGAGTAAAGCAGATCTTTACTCAAGCCAGTGTTATGAAGATGATGGAACTTAAGAGGTGTCAAGCAAATCTTGACCTCTTTTGGGGAAGTTAGTTAATGATTGGGGAGAACAGAGAAGGGGAGTCAGTTACACCTCTTTTGAGTTTCTTGCATACAAATTCTTGCTGATTGTGTCCTGAATGATATGACACCTGAAAACCTGAAACTGGTCAGCAATTAAGGATTCAACAACCTTAGAACTACCTACCCAGCCTACTTACCTGGCATTTTTTCTTCTTTTGTTTGGGGGTGCACTTAGACTTGCAAACCCGTCATTCACTTTTCTTTTGATGCTTTCCTATCTACATACTACCCTTATTTCTTCCAGAGCCCAAATTAAGCTGTTGGGCTCCTCTGCTTCTCTACATATCTAGGAATCTGCCAAGATTAAACTGTTTGGACAGATTTACAATCTCTATATTCTAAAACAGGAAATTTAAACCTAGGGAGACCAAGATTAAACTGTTTGGACCTCCCTTCAACTGAAAAATTGCGATACAGGGATAACTTTACAAAATTTGGAAGGCAATTGAATGAACTTGAAGTAGCCTTCTTCACTTGGAGACTGTTAAGAAAATATGGAGCATTGCAGCAAGCAAAGTACGACATATTTGGCGTGTGAAATGCCAATCATGAAAAATGAATAACCTGCTGCAGCAGGAAGCTAACAGTGGCTCCACTCGGGGATGGCTTCTCCTTGTGAGAAGTCAAGAACAACAGGTCAGAACGCCTTGGTTTTTAGTCTTTTGCTGTCTTCTACAAAATTTGTTTTCTCCGGCCGCTTTTTTCCTTCTACCTACCTACCCTAACCAGCAGTTACTTTGCTGTTAGGTGAAATCAAACAACCAGTGCAACCATTTAAGCAACTGTGAAACAAGATGACCTTGCTGACTGATAGTTTCTAAATGTAAAAGCATCACTCGGGTATATGCTCTTATAACCAAAATTGTGGCATCTACCGGTTGTTGTTGAAGTATGTGGGCTTCACTGAGAAAGCACGCTAACGAAATTGGGTTAAGCAGATGTTCCATGTAGTCTGCAATGGGATCAATAAACTTATCATGTGAGAGAAATTCTTCTGGGTCTTCTTGGTCAGACGGAGTGGCTGCGTCCTTAGTGGTAAGCCTGGCAGTCGACCATTCTGTCTCTGTCTTGTCGATAGAATCGTGCAGAGTTTGTAAATCAGCAGGTAGCAACATCTCCTCCTGAGTTGGGGACGGGAGACTTCGGCATGATTCAGGGTCTTCTTGGTCAGATGGAGTGGCTGCATCTTCGGTAATGATCCTAGCAGCTAGTCCTTCTGTCTTTGCCTTGAAAATTGAATCATACAGAATCTGCAAGTCCTCAGGCAACAGTGTTTCCTCCTGAATAGGGGAAGGGAGACTTCGACATGATTCCGGGTTTCTTGGGTTAGACGAAGTAGTTGCATCTTTGGTAATGAGCCTAGCAGCTGATCCTTCTGTCTTTCCCTTGTAACCCAGATCATACTCAAACTGTAATTCAGGAGATAGCACTATTTCCTTGTGAACTGGGGGAGGAAGATTTTGGTAAAACTCTTGAGGGTCACGGAAATTATAAGATTGTATCTGAGCTCCCAAGAGTTCAATTTCATTCTCATATTTTTCACCAACCAACTCAAGGAAAAGTTTATTCTGACCGCCTGGTATTTTTGACAATACCGCTCTGAAAAATTCTTTATTAAGCTCAAACTCTGATAAACTTTCTCTGCATTCATCTAAAGCTTCATCAAATGGAAGTTCCTCCCAGGATTCGGTCATTCTCTCTTATTGTTAATAAATGGAGCACTTGGTTGTAACATTTGGTTCATTCCTCATTGGAGCCTTTGATTGAAATTGAAGTGGAGTCGCCAGGTGGATGCCTAGACTCTGAAGTGCCTGATCTCTGTCCACCATCAAAGATCAGAGCTAAGCGTGACAAAATTTGAAGAACAGGAGCACTTTCTCCAGTGGGGTTTAAAGATGAACAAAGCGCTTGAATCCCCAATGGAGTACGCAGGTACAGGTCGACCGAGGCTTTTACAAGTCGGTTTATTCCTCTGTAGGGCTGCAGACTGGTGTCATACATTTATCTGGGAAGGTCCCTAGTGGAGTCGCCATTATGTTATCACTCAGGTTGTCCATAGGCTCCTAATAGGGATACGGCCGAGGTAACCACAAACCAATCTTCTGATTGCAGGTTCTAGCCCACCTGCAATCGGAGAGGGCTCTCTCCTTTCGATTCAACCTTAGTTGATGATTTTAGGCTAGCTTTCTGACTTTAAGGGAGTGTTGATTGTGATTGGAAAGAAGGTAGGATTCTCGAACAGAGAGGAAAGGTAAGGAGTGATAAGTTTCGAACCATTGGGCATGGAGTCACAGATTGAGGCTTGCGAGTGTTTTCTTGGTCACAAGGGGATACAGAGCGGGATAGCCACACAGGATACAATTTTCTATCTGCTGAAAGTACGGAATGGACATCAGGGATGAAAGGCAAAGGAGAATCATTTCATCATGCTAAAAAAGAGGAGAAATGGATGAATGGGATCCAGGAGCAATTAAGAATTCCTAAACATGCACTCATATGTGAAAGAAACAGCGTAAACAAGAAATCATTTAAGAATACATGCTCATAACTATTTCTGAAGAAAACATTGAGAAATGCAGAAATTGAACTTAAGGTGTAATGAAACAAATCTTAAGCTATTCTTTTTTCCTGCAATTTAGAAGTTGGTACGGTGGCAAAAAACATAAAATTAAATAGAGGAGAGGAACACTTATTGGATCATGTAGAAGCACAGGAATTCCGTGATCATTCCTTGGCTAAGAAAAAACATCAAGTAGTTTCGCAATCCATGCTTTCAGCAATCTTTGATTATTGAAATTATGACAGTTACAATGCGAGTCTCTGCTCGGAGAAAATGCTAGAAAGAAGACTAACCAACAACTACTACCAACCAACCAACCCGTCACAACATTGCTCAGGGTGGTATTTATAAGCAAAATATCGGAAAAACATCATTACAAGTGACCTCGATAGGTCTGCTTAGAGAACTCTTCAAAAATCTAAGTGTTGCTGGAATTAAATGCAAGTAAATTTTTTTTGGCTGCGCCGGGGGCAGCTGGATCGGAACAGGTGACGAGGTGGCCCTTGGGGCCAGATGCGGTGCTGCTGGAATGATTGTGCTTCGAGAACTGCAATTCGGCTTTGGTGTGAATTAAATGTGCAATAATTACGATTTGAGAGCTTCGAGTAGTTTCACCCTCTTTCTATGAATCTGCTGGGAGATATTAAATTTTCTCCTGATTCGAGCCACTGCTCAAGATATTCACTGATACTCTTTGCCGCTGCATTGATGGCTTCCGCCGTCGACTGATACTCTTTGACACGCTTGATGCCTGATGATTTGATCTGATATACTTTAAACTCTGTGATTGATCTTTTGTTGTCTTTAAACCGGATCATTTAGGCACGATCGGGCGATTTTCGGGCTTTTTCGGCCTGCAATGGGCTAAGAAATCAGAAGATTCCCCGAAGATTCCTCAAAATGGCTTATTTCCCGTAGGAAAACTACCTCTTTTTCTTGTTTTGGAGCTCCAAAGTGCGATTTTTCTTCCTGCGCGAAGTTTCGGCTTTCTGGATGCTGACGTCAGCATGACGTCAACTGTACGGCGGATGAAGTAAGCTGTGGTGGGTCCCTGGTACAGAGCGACGTGGTGAGGTGCTGATACTGGAGGTAATGCGATGAAGAAACTCTGACGCGATCGCAATATCGCATCAGCAGGAATGGAGGGCACTTGGGTTGGACACTCGACGCTTGCGACCGCCGACCGCCGATATCACAATATCGCGTCGGGCGGAGATGGATGGGTGATGACCTGCATGGAGATGAAAGTGCGATGTTGCGATGCGATCTGGATTTAAGGTTCTATAGAGTGTAAGTTTTTTGGGAGGAAAGAGCAAGTATGTGGGTGTGAAGGGAATTTGAGGTTTCAGAAGGGGTCCGATTACCTCAGAGGGATTATATACTTTGGAAGGAGTCCATTGTATCTGGGAGGTGGTTTTGGAGGTCAAGGGTTCTTGCTGAGTTTCAGATAAACTGAGCAATTCCCAGGAATACTCATGTTTATTTTTCAACCAGGGGGAGGGATATTACGTAGGGGGATTTTACTTAATATTAATAAGGGGATGGGAAGAATAGGGAGCTAAATAATAATGTTAGTGGTTAATATGAAGATGGTGAGAAAGCGCTAAGTTCAGGAGAGCTTAGGCTGTTACAGGGGGGTAGGACCATACTTAAGAGAAAATATGGAACAACTTTGAGTAAAGCAGATCTTTACCCAAGCCAGTGTTATGAAGATGATTGAACTTAAGAGGTGTCAAGCAGATCTTGACCTCTTTTGGGGAAGTTAGTTAATGATTGGGGAGAACATAGAAGGGGAGTCAGTTATACCTCTTTTGAGTTTCTTGCATACAAATTCTTGCTGATTGTGTCCTGAATGATATGACACCTGAAAACCTGAAACTGGTCAGCAATTTAGGATTCAACAACCTCAGAAATACCTACCCAGCCTACTTACCTGGCATTTTTTCTTCTTTTGTTTGGGGGTGCACTTAGACTTGCAAACCCGTCATTCACTTTTCTTTTGATGCTTTCCTATCTACATACTACCCTTATTTCTTCCAGAGCCCGGATTAAGCTCTTGGGCTCCTCTGCTTCTCTACCTATCTAGGAATCTGCCAAGATTAAACCGTTTGGACAGATTTACAATCTCTATATTCTAAAACAGGAAATTTAAACCTAGGGAGACCAAGATTAAACTGTTTGGACCTCCCTTCAATTGAAAATGGCGATACCGGGATAAATTTACAAAATTTGGAAGGCAATTGAATGAACTTGAAGTAGCCTTCTTCACTTGGAGACTGTTAAGCAAATATGGAGCATTACAGCAAGCAAAGTACAACATATTTGGCCTGTGAAATGCCAATCATGAAAAATGAATAACCTGCTGCAGCAGGAAGCTAACACCCCCAACAAAATCATTGTTACTCATCTTGAGTCACTCTGCTAGTGTGGAGACCTTGGCGTGAAGCCCCTCCAATTGGTCCTATACTTCTCGGAGGTTTGTGGCGCACTATTTCTATAGTTCACTAGACCTGTTGCATTCTTGCTTCTGAACCATCTGCATCTAAATCATGTCCTTTCTTTGGTACCAGCTTTTGGTGCATGTGTTTATAGTCTCGCTCCCTTGGTCATCTCCTCAGGTTGCGAAGACTGTGTTGCAGGAAGTTAGTCAGAGAGTCGACCCACTCATATAGAGTTTCAAGTGGCTGTTGTTTACTTTACCTAGGAAGGGTTCTCCATTGAGTTTAACTAGCTGGATCATGCCTCCATTTGTAACCTCCTTTACCACATAAGGTCCCAGCCAGTGCATTCTAAATTTTCTAGAAAAAAATTCAAACTTACTGTCATATAGTAGTACTAAGTCGTTTACCTTGAAGGTGTGCAACTTGATATGGTGGTCGTGCCAGTGCTTTTCACATTGTTTTTGTACCTACTGATGAAATCTAGCCAGAAACTGTTCTTCCTCAGGTTCTTCTAATTGCATGAGCCTTTCTTTCAAAGCTTCGTGGTTAGTCATGCCTGTGAGCGCTATTATTTGCATACTAGGTACAATGTATTCCATCGGCATGACAGCTTCCGTACCATAGACCATCCGGAAGGGTGCCTGTCCCGTCAATTTCTTGCACGCTATCTTGTATGCCCATAACACAACAGGTACACGTAGGTCCCAATCATTCTGTTGCATGTTACATACTTTGGTCAGTGCAATCTCTAGTGTTTTATTGAATGCCTCTACTGTTCCATTGGCCTGTGGGTGGTACGGTGTACTTTTTTGATGATACACCTAGAACTATTCTGTGAGCACACTGATGGTTTCATTCAAGAAATGTGTCTCGCGATTGCTCATTAAGATTTTCGAACAGCCAAATCGTGTCAACACATTTTCAAACAAAAACTTTGTAGCCGTAGCGGCTGTGTAATCCTTGACTGGCTATGCTTCCACCCATTGTGTTGGGTACTCTTTCACGGTGATGATGTAGTGCACACCTATCTTTCCCTGAGGTTTGATCAGGCCAACAAAGTCGATTTCCCATTTCTCAAATGGCTGCAGTGTCATTTATGGATTTAGTGGCATCTCATGCTTTCGTGATGGTTTTCCCATCATTTGACATATATCGTAGGTGATTCAGTGTGCTTTCGAATCCAAGTGCAGGGTCAGCCAACATAACCCTGCGCGAAGAACATTCTGTGTGGTCGCACGTCCTACATAGTGTCCTCCTACAATGCCCCCATGTACTTCCACGAGGATCTGACCTTGTTCAAATTCAAGTATGTATCTGTTATGAAACCAGCTCAAGAAAAGATAGATCAACGCCTTAGAATTCAGCCTCTTCGAGGGGGCAACCTCCTTTACATTACATAAATGAACAATTCTTCAATGATTCAAATGATAAAACCTCCTTTCTATATATAGGAGTCTAAGGAGTCACAATATAACCCAACCGACCTAACAATAATAATATAGAGCCACAAAAATAACAATAGAGGGATTCTATGGGGCCCAGTAATAACAATATGGGGACACTAGGGGCACAACAATATTAATAAGGTGTACAACTACAATATTAATGGGGTAATCACTAGTATTATAGGGACACAACATGCCCCTCTCCTTCAAAAAAGTGTTGTCCTCAATGCTTGAGTAGTTCTGGATGCTTCTGTATAAAATTCTCATAAGGTAATGGGGTAATCACTAGTATTATAGGGACCCAACATTATCTTCGCAATATCTCATCATTTCCCATCTTGCAGAGGTGCCCCACGATGATAGAAAGGTTGTCGGTGTGCACCACCAATTCCTTCTTCTATTAGATTGAGTACTCGTTTAGTGCAGTCCCTATTGTCAGAAAATGGATTATATCTTCGAAGTCTCCATCTGTGATGCATACTGCAAAGAGCTGTGCATCAGGTAGCCCCTCCTCTAGATTTTTTGGTTCCTCACGTGTCTCAATTCGTGACAAGTCGTCTGTTCCTATGTTTAAGTGTCTTGGCTTGATTATGACCTCAAAATCATATTCTTAGAACAGTAGAAGCCATCTGCATATTCGCCCCCCCAACATAGACTTGTTCACCAGGTATTTCAACACATAATCGTCGGTATACATCTTGAAATGTCCTCCAAGTAAATAGTGTCGATATTTTTGGAGCACGTACAACATTGCCAACCCCTCACACTCAATGGTAGAGTAGTTCATTTCTACTTTGGACAATCTTCAACATGAAAATGCAATCAGGTGATCTACACCCTCTGCACCTTCCTGTGTGAGTATGGCTCCCATCGTGATACACAGTGCATCAACATGTATATGAAATTACACATCCCATTTCGGGAAGAGAAGGATTGGAGTAGAGGCTAGTTTCCCCTTCAGGACATCCAAACTCTTCATGCACTCATCATTCCAGCAATACGTGACATCTTTTTTCAATAGGTTTTCCATCGACATGGTTATTTGGGCATAACTTTTTATGAACTTCCTATAGTATCTAGTGTGACCCAAGGTAGCGCGTAGTTTTTTAACACCTCACGGTGCTTCGAAATTTAGGATAACGACAATCTTCATAGGGTCCACCATCAATCGTTGTTTGAAAACCACATTTCCCAGCAGGTTTGTCAAGGGAATGAGGAATGTGCACTTCTTAAGGCTCAACACAATCTGGCGTCGGTGGCAAGTATCTAGCATCAAGTGTAAGCTTGCTACATGATGCTTAACTAATCTAAAGACAGTCCAATCATCTAGATAGACCTCCAAAAACTTGTGGATGTATTCTTTGAATGTGACTACCATGATGCACAAAAATATAGATGGCACGTTCCTTAGTCCAAATGACATCACGATGTATTGAAAGTAGCCCCATTCTATTGCGAAGGTTGTCTTGTTCCTCTCTTCCGGCGCAATCTTGATCTGATGGTACCTTGAGAACCCATCCGTGAACGAGTATGCTTCTTGACCACCAACATTCTCGAACACTTCATCTATGAATGGTGTTGGGAATGGATCATGTACACAGGCATCGTTCAGCTTCCTGAGGTCTATGCATATTTTGATTTCACCCTTCTGTTTTTTCTCCTGTACTACCATAGGGCTCACCTTGTCAGATTCTTCAACTGGTTCAATAATTCCGGCTGTGAGCATTTTGTTTAATTAATCACAGAACTTTTCTTTATACTTTGGATTCAAGTGGTAAGGCCGCTACTTAACTGGCTTCATGTTGGGTTTTAGGGTGATCTTCATCATCCCTAAATCGCCAACAATCCCTTTTAAATCCATAATTTTCTTTGGGAACAAGTCTTGGTATTCGCAGAGTAACTCAGTGACGTTATCGAGTGTGGCATCATCCCAATAGTCCCCAAGCATTGCGTACTTCAGCTCTGCCTCCATTCCAATGTTGACCTGCTTCGTCTTTAGTGATGCGGTGATGTCGGTGTCTTCAAGTGATTGTCCGCGAATCTTACAATAGCATTATGTTTCTAAAATGTTAATGTTCTATGGTTCCTCATCATCCTCCTCAACATTCACGTTATAACACTCCAGTGTGTTGCTTAACTATGTCACCCATTCTAGTTGAAGTACTCCCATTGGCTCCTATGGTATTTGAAGATAACAGCTTTTACTGCTTGTAGTGCATCGTCAAGTGTCTAGCCAATGATATTCAAATGTGAACGTTAACAAGAATCCCTCTCACAAGATATCCCATTCTCCCATACCATGATGGAGCTCTGTCTTTGTATACCAATTCATGGGTATGACGTCTAGGGTATGGAAGAATAAATATACCCATTCAGGTTGTGGCTCTTCCCTATAGACCTTGGTCCATTTCGTGAGGTGCATGGTGGATCATCCCATCCATCATATTTTTCGACAAGCCATATTTGTGGTTTCCCAAATCGTAGGTGCATCATTCTTCTACAGCCATGTGAGTCCTCAAAATTTCCTTGATGCATACCCCACCATCATGTGGGTGTTGTGTGAAGGGCCCACTTCAGCGCATCGAACCATTGTTGTTCTGGTACTGCGCTTTCAAATTTGCTCAGAAATTCATCCACCACTATTAATCCATCATATGTTGATAGATCCCTTGCCTCTATTGTCATGCAACATAATGATCTAATCATCATGTTGTAATTAAGCATTGTTACTTCGTGTAGTCGATTCTTCCATCACTCTACTTCCTCGTCTAAATTTGAAGTGTAGGAGCTTTCGCGGTCCCACAAAATTCTTCCATCTGCAGTCAAATTCACCCAATCCTGTTCTCGCGCAGTTATCTTATAAATACAATCGATATCGTAATCACTATCATCGTCGCGTACCATTCAGTGTATCACGTTCCTTTGGCTGGATCTAGCGGTACTACTACACGTAGTGACTTTTTCTCAAAGATCATTTTGTGCTTCTTCAGATTTATGACTCCATTCATATCAGTAGCCCAGTCTATTCCTAGTAGTGTAGGATAGGGATTACTGTCATCGACAACCTCTATCACTTCAAAATCCACCTGCGTGCTCGCACATTCAATATCGACTATTACCCATTGTAATCTTCCCATGGGAAAAATATGCAAAAGCTTATGTTGGTTTGCCATTTGTAACTGAATAGGGGACCACTGTAGCATGGGTCTACCCATGCATTCCCATGTTCGCATTTGTAGTACATTTGCATATGAACCTAGATCCAGGATTACTTGATCCATTTCATATTCACCGATTTGCGTAGTCAACTTAATTTCCCTTCCTAAGCACAATGCATGCTTTCCAAGTTTTCAGACCACGCGTGGTTCTCTTGACTCGGCGTAGCTATTGATAAGTTCCTTTAGTCCTTTGGCTACCTTGCTGTCATGCAACCATTTCATGCATGTCTCCAAAAAGGTAGTGAGCATTGAAGGATCCATCCCTAGTTCTAGTTGATCCTTACTACCTTAAGTGGAGACGTCCATAAAGCTCTTCATAGATTCCATGAATGTCTCCTTCGCACATTCTAAATCAAACTTGGGTTCCTTTGTAGGATCCTTGCGAACCCACACACTTTCTTTGGTTTCTTCCCTTTATCATCTCCCATGGTCATACCACTCCTGAGCATCATGTTTACATTTGGGTCTTCTTCGAGTGGCTTAGACCTCATCATTTGTAAATTCTGGGTTGGAGGGGGCTGGAGTACCCCCTTTTCACGCATCCTCACAATCAATGAAGGGTGGTCTTCTACCTCATGATCAAACTGAGTACAGTACTAACATGATATTCTTGTCAGGTTTGTACAACCACAAACATAGTTCCCTAGCCCTCCGCAATTGTAACAAATTAGTTGTCTGCGACCCCTTCCTGGTCCCATTCCACCTCAACCCCGACCATGCCCCCTAAAATCCAGCGCTCAACATCCCTGCATTTGGGTTGAGGGCTTGCATTTCAGTCTACACCCTATAGGCAGGAGTCCGATCCATCATTAGTTCGTTGCTTCGGCAAGTGCATTCATCATGGCCTACCGACATGTAGAAATTACAAAACAATTGATGGAACATCTGCGTATGCTTCTGCAACATATGACAATTATCTGTGGTGTGTTTTCCTCCTATTTCGTAGATTGCACACCATAATAGAGACACCATGCTTGGCCCTACCTATGCCTCTGGTCTTAGTAGCATCGACCCTTCTCTTGCTGAGTAGTTCACAAATACTAGACAGTGGTCCTTGTTGTGCCCTTGTCCTTTTCATTTTATGCATACTTCCTCACACCTCCAGCTGAGGTGTCTTGTCTTGTTTCAAACTTTGCATTTCCAGACATAGATTCTGCAGTTGCACGTGGATTTGTTGGACTCCCAACCTAGGGTCTTTTATAGGGGTCTCATGCAATCTCATTGCCATCTCTAATGCTTCGACCTGGGTGGAATCATTTTGCTGTGACAGTGTCATCCTTAAATGTGGCATAAGTGAGGCCAAAAACCATGCACGACGCTTTTTGTGTAGGTAAATCCCCTCTGCAGACAAAGGCGATCCCTCTAGCCTAACTGAGGTCTAGAAACAATCAAGCAACGCTAACACACAGGTTCCTAATTGCAAAATAAAGGCCAAGATGAGAGCCTACCTCGAATCCAACGCTTATATTCGTAGAAGGATTGTCGCTTCCATTCTTTCGCTTCATCTGGTCGCAATCCTCACGATCTCTGTGAACATACACCCGCACAAGCAAAGGACAAGACAAATACAAGCATAAAATTCGGGAAATGCAACTATGTACCGGTCAGAAAAGATACAACTCAAACATCATAATCAAAGACACATGAGTGGAACCATAATGATAGTCGTTTATCTTATTAATAAAACAAAAGAGAATAAAACCAAGTTCTGACGTCAAATCCTCCTTTGGTTGGGTCCAGCCAGCAAGTCCTTCAAGCATTCACCCTTGAAAGTAGATATCCCAAGAAAACTCTCTCTCTCACACAAGTTTACACTATATGGAAACACTTCACAACCTTCCTTAAGCACTATAGAAATCCCACACTTATCACACCAGCTACCTATCAAGCTTACAATACTATCAACAATGCTCTAAACACAATCAATTCCAAAAACTAGCAGCTCATGGCAATGGTGGAGGCTTAAATAGGAGGAGTCTGCATGAATGGTGTGAGGATGAGCTTATATCCAAGGAAGGTGGCTCAAATGACAAAACAAACATGCCAGAGAAGGGAGGGCGACATTTACAAGGCCAACAACTAGATCTGGAGTCACCTGGAAGGCCGGCTGTTAGAACAAACTCGCCCAAACTAGATCATTGCAGGTGCATAACTGCACTGGAGCGCTGGCATCACTGTTGAATAACAAGGCCAGTCATATCATCGCGATCAGACATAAAGAACAACACGCTGTCACATGAAATTCGACCAGTGCGGGAAAGGCGTTTTCTTCCACGCTGGCAGCGCATTGAGTCTGTTTAGGAGTGCTCATCAACGTGTTTATTTTTACAACAGTCGTGATGATAGAGTAAACTTTGGCAAAGTGGGTCATTTGGACACATTAGAGAGCATGGGCATGATGAATTTGGTCTCATGACACAGTAGGAAGACTGATAAGGAGACAGTGACAAATTACTGTGTAACAGATGCCCCCTAATGCATGAAGCCCAAGAGAGTGGGAGGGATGAAATGCTTTACGGAACTGGCCGAACTGGAACACCACCAAGAAGAACCTACACGTAGTACAACTGATAGCTCAAATACATGATGTACATGGTGTGGGCGCAGCCATCCATAACAGAGTACATAAAAACTGGATCCCAGGTATGGACGCAGCCATCCGATGAGGATCAATGAATGGACTCAGGCATGGTCGCAGCCATCCAATGAATGAGTCATGTAGTGATTGCAATAATCCACAAAATGCAGCCCAGATCCCAATATGCACAATCTGGGGTCTTGCGCTCCAACTCAACCCGAACAAAGTACAAGTTCAAGCATGCGAATATAGGAGTCGAAGTTGAACATGTGAGAACATCGTCTGATTACCAGTCAATGATGAAAACTGTTAACAGACGCGAGAGGTACCACCAATAATGACAATGGTCCTCAAGGTGCTATAGGTACAATCCACGGCATGTGAATCAATGAGCCGGTATCGAACACCCGTAGAATCATTCAATCGGAGGCCAATGATGAAAACCTCGCGTTGAACATGAAGAACCTACCATTGAGGCATGCAGGCTCTAAGGCCCCTGAAGGGAGTCTCTAGGTCATTTTCCTGGATAGTGAGCTGAAGTCGACAGGAAGTGATCTTGATCGAAGGTGTGCCATAATGTTTCCCACATCATCGACACGAGACAGAGAGGGATAACATGTTTTGTGTGAGATATCAGAGGGAGGTTGAGTATTCTGCAGAGGTCAACTTCTCTTGAACATATCGGTGGCACAACAGTGGATTTGGCAGTATTTGATGTCAAAATGATCAGGGGTCATAGCGACAAGACAATGGAGCAGATGAATGGTCAAACAGGATAACCCAAACCCACAGAGGCAAGTGTGAAACAACATGAGATGTCCCCACCCAGACACGAATGTAGACAAGTGCCATGTTCAAGAGCGACATACTGCCGACACGACGATGATTATGGTTCCTTTATTGCCCCACCATTTCTGGTGAATACCCCGGTTATTTTTGGATGGTAAGCTTGACGGGGATAGCATATGCTTGAGAGGTGTCATCACGAAGAAACACGGTGTCATTAAAGTTTTAACGAGTCTGACAAAGGAAAAACTTGGCGTCTTTTCATGTTTAGAGAGTTTGAAAAGACAGCGAAAAGGAAACTCCAGGGGTGTCCTTTTTCGTAAAGTTATGTCTCTCGAGCCCGAAAAAGTATAAAACTATGCTCGAAAGAACCACCCAGCCATTACGACTGAAGAGTACTTTTCGTAAGTAGTGACTTTGACCCGAAAAAGTAAAAAAGCGATCAAAACCACGTTGCTTCATGACCATTAACGAATTCGAAATGACAAAAATCTGGCGATCTTTTTTAAGTTTAAACGGTCGAAAAAGAGCTTTAAAAGATGACCGCCCCTCATTTATTTTGACGAGTCGAGAGGGAGACTCGGCTATATTTTCTTATTTCACATCGAAAAAGAGCTTAAAGCCGACGTTTCAGAGCCAAGTGTGTATAAAACTGTTGTAACTCCACCAACGTGATAATCTGCACAAGGAAAACCGCACCCGTAAACCTGTTCGAAATGATATAGATAGCATGCATTAAAACATAGTAAAATTATGTTGGAACCAAGCATATGGTAAAAAACCACTATTAGAAACCCATATGGATTAAAATAATATTTAATTTCCAAAATTTTACCATAAATAGGAGGGTAAATCAAATTTTTCTACCATTGTTACCATTCGAAGCTTTGGAGTTGTGAGGTTGACGAACCAAATTCCACCCCGTACGAGTGCCGAAGATCCTACAGCTTGCACCAGGTAGGTTCATTTCTCCCTATGCTCCATTTTGAAGTATTTTTACTACATTCTAACGGTGGGAAGTGGTGGTTTGGGCAGATTTTTCGAAGCTCATTCCGCTCTCGTAAGTGCGGATTTCCCTATCGGGTCCGCGCTGATCGAGAAGTCTTTCCACTAACCACTCCCGGATCAGCGCGGAAAAGTGATGTGCTTCCGCACTGACCCAGTAAAAATCAACATAGGGCACCATTATCAGCGTGACTATTTTAAAAACAGTCGTGCTGATGCCGCGCAACAAAATTTTTAATAAATGAACGTATAAACTTTTATGAACAGGGCCCTAATGAGATTTTTTGACTATGCAGAGGATAATGGCATTCGTTTGGCCAGAACGCGCTCATGATAACAAGGCTATAGTGGCTTTTGCTGATGCTGGGTGCCAAAATGCAATGCGGGCGTGCGGGTTGCTCAAATTCTTCCTAACCCCGCGCCTACGAGCACAGCCTGACCTTCTGGAGTTCTTAATCAGGGCCTGGAATCCCATTGATGGGAAATTTGTGATCCGAGGCCATGATATCGAGTTTGATTGTACTAATATCTATTTCTTGACCGGGTTGTCATGCTGAGGTGAGATGCCTATTCTGGAGGGGCAGTGACCCGACGGTGATACTTTAGACACGCTGATGGCTCAGGTGTGCCCACGAGCACGCAAGACACGAAGTGGGAAGGTGGCAATTCCTATGGTGGAGGACATCGTCCTTCGGACTATATTCTTTATGGTGACTCAGGCAGCGGGCTCCTTGGCCAATCACAAGGCCTTGAAGGCTCATCTCCGATTGGCTCTCGAATGTTTGAACCCAACCATATTCAACTGGGCAGCAGCAGTAACAACGAGCATGAAGAGACAACTGACCAACTACTGTCGAGGTGAGTCGAAGAAGTTTGGTTACGGGTCGATCTTAGTCCCAGTCATGCTAGAGCGGGTGCCGACATTACAGCTACAGGATATGGTCTTGGACCCACCTAGGGGCCCCCGAGAGACGAGGGCCACACGATGAGACCAAGTCATGCCACGAGGAGGTGGCAGTCGACCAGTGGCATGGGGAGTATATTTCGTAGAGTGGCTGGAGAGGCAGACTATTTTTATGGAGGACTGGCCATATGTCGGGATAGACTTCCGTGGAGATCCAGACATGCCGCTGCCTGCTGGAGAGCAGTGGGACGACGGTGGTAAGACACTTGATCTCATTTTTTGATTTTTTGTTTTTATGATGTTTTTGATTTTTTCATGTACATGTCCTAATGACAAACGCTATGTTATGCAGATGTGGGACCAGCGAGGCCCCTTGGCTTGGCCCCAGAGGCGGGGAGGGATTCTCAGGGCATTAGAGCTCTAGCCATGGCTCCTCTGGGAGATGACACGATAGAGACCGTGATACGAAACCTCGAGGGTTTGCTGATTGGGATATCAGACTACCAGGGGATAAAGGAGGTCCCCATAGCAGCTCAGATCCATATAGTGGGGGTAGAACCTAGGCTGCACTGCCTTTTGAGGCGGGTGGCACGAGCGGCTGCGACCCATAGGGAGCACAACCCACCATAGTAGATATCTAGGTCTTTATTCCCTACTGATGATTTTTTGAGATACATGTGTCTTAGATGTACGGAGAACACAGGCTCTATTTAGACATGTACACTTATTTTTGAGTGCCTCGGTGCACCACACGATATATCTATATATTATATATATATATATATATATATATACTGTTTTTATGGTTTATGTATTATTGCTTCCTTGTATCATGTTATTTCACATTATTATTGCAAATGTCTATCCATACTTAATTAGCTAATGCATCGGTTAACGTATTAAGTCGTCTTGGAATATGTTGATAAGTAATGAAATCAAAATCCCTTTCTAATAACTTAACACATAAATACAACCTTAAAATGCAATGATCTTTGACAGAATAACGTCCGTTGAGTTGGTGGACTACAAGTTGAGAATCCAAGTTTACAACCAATGTGCGAATGCCGAGGTTAATCACCTCAGCTAATAATTCAATCACAACACTATATTCAGCAACATTGTTCATCGTACAAGCCAGACACACTCCTTGAATATCTACTAACTCACCATGAGGATCGTAGATCACCCATGCCGCAGATGACAAGTTGCGAGTACTGCGGGAAGCACCATCAGCGAAACCAACGTAAGGTGATCCAGACATCTGTTCAAGAAGCTAAAGACACAATAAGCGTAAATCATGCCGACATACTGAAATAAAAACTAAATAAACATGCACACACAACACACTGCTGAAATCATACGTATGTACAAAAAGAGAGAGTGCTTGGACTCATGCATAATATTTTTGTAGATAAAGCCCATTTCGGGACCTATCTAGGGGATTACCTTCATAATCTATAAGCTCATAGGCACCTTTTTGTAAAACTCTTTTCATAATATAGGGCCCATGCCACATAGGCTCGATTTTTCCTGCCCCCAACTTATCGTTAGCTTGATCGTAGAGCAGTACTAGGTCTCCCTTAATGAAAGAGCAGGGGTTAACAGTGTTATCGAAGTGAGTTTTCACTCGCTTCTTCTGAGCTATCATAGCTAGGGAGGCTAGACGACGAGTCTCATCCAGCCGTTCTAAGTAAAGAAGTCACTCTTCTACCAGAGTAGTATCAGGGAGTAAATCGATGGCTATCTTCAATGAAGGAATCTCACACTCAATAGGAAGGGTCGCCTCCAGTCCGTAAACTAACTGAAAAGGAGTGAAACCGGTGGCATCCTTCACAGAGGTACGGTAGGCCCACAAAGCGGAGAACAACATCAGATGCCAATTGGACTTATGCATGCCAACAGTTCTTTGAAGCATCATGACCAAGACCTTGTTCACGGCTTCCACTTGACCGTTTGCCTGAGGATAGTATGGGGTCGAACCATCATGCCTAAGGCCTAACTGGGTTGTTAACTCGGTCATCATGTGACTACGAAAATGTTTTCCGTGATCAGTGATGATGGCTTGGGGTACTCCGAACCGCGAAATAACATGATTGAACAAGAACTGCACCGCGGTGTGACCATCTTCTGACAATGTAGGCATCGCCTCGGCCCATTTCATGAAATAATATACAACAACGATGATGTAGCCATGCCCCCCAGCCGAGCGAGGGTTACAGGTCACATAATCGATGCCCCATTTGGCGAAGGGGCCGACGGTTACAATGGGGTGCAGCGGGGCAGGGGGTGCACGCATCTTCCATTGGTAAATCTGGCACTCATGACATGAACGGACAGCAAGAATGCAATCCTTGAAAATGGAGGGCTAGAAATAACCAGCATGGAGGATTTTCTGTGCAGTGGCATATCCAGACATGTGACCACCACAAGCACCAGAGTGGCAGTCATTCAGAACTCTCTCTGCTTCTACGAAGGTCAAGCATCGGTGAAGAACAAAATCAACACCGAGACGGTACAGGGTGTCCCCAACGATGCGATATGGTTGGGCTTGATTTCGGATCCATCGATGAGCATCCTTAGAGGTCTCGGGACGGAAGGAGGACGTCTACAAGTAGACAATAATATCCCCGTTCTAGGGATCGAGGGTGCTGATGAGGAAGAGAGTTTCATCTGGAATGGAATCCTCTAACTGAGAGGAGGCAGCAGGGGATGGTAAAGAACATAACAGCTCGGCAAAGACAAGTGATTTCTTAGATTTGGAATTCCAAGTCAAACTCTTGGAGGTTGACTATCCACTTCAAGTATTTGCCCCGCAGCAATGGTCGTGACAGAATATAGGTCATGGGGTTGCAATCGGAGATCACTGTCGTAGTACGCAACAAGATGTAGTGACAGAATCGTTTAACAACGCAAACAGTAGTGAGGGCCAACTTCTCGACATAAGCATATCGAGTTTTCGTATCTAGCAAGTTGCAGCTAAGGTAGTAAATAACATGTTCGATGCCATCGTCTTCATCTTGTACCAGAACCATACCGATGGTGGTATCAGCAACGGCCAAATACAACGTATAATCACGATGATAATTTGGGGGCCGCAACAAAGGGGCGGAAACTAGAAGAGTTTTAAGATGTGCAAAAGACTCCTCAACTATGGCATCCCATCGAAATGGGGTGTCATGCTTAAGTAACCGCGTGAAACCCTTTTCCACTTTGGCATAGTTCGAGATAAATCGTCGTAAGAAATTAGCTTTACCCTGCAGACTCTACAATTGCCGCAAAGAAGCAGGGGGAGGAAGATTCAAAATGGCTTCAACTTTAAGGGGATCCAAGCGAATGCCCTCTCGGGAGACGATAAACCTGAGAAGTCGGCCAAATTCTACGTAGAAGACACATTTATGCGGATTGAGTCAGATATTGTAGTGTTGACAGCGGAGAAAAATCTCGCGGAGATGTGACGGGTGGTCTGGGCGCTTAACCGAATGAGCGGGAATGTCATCCAGATAAGGCTGTACGATGTGCCGGATATCGTGAAAGTTGTAAGACATCGCACGTTGAAAAGTGGCACCGGCATTCTTGAGACCGAAAGGGAGCTTTTCGTAAACGAAAGTACCTCACGGACAGATAAATGCCATCTTGTGTTGATCAGTGGGCGTGATATTAATCTGGTTGTAGCTAGAAAGGCCGTCCATAAACGAATATATTTCACTGCCCGCACACTCATCAATGAGTTGGTCAATGAAAGGTGTGGGGTAGTTATCTTTCAGGCAGGCTCAGTTAATATCGCGATAATCGACACAGACATGAATAGTACCCTGTTTTTTATCCACAGGGACAATGTTTGAGACCCAATCTGTGAGTGGCATAGGATAAATAAAACAAGCTTTAAGAAGTTTTTCAACTTCCGCTTTGATAGTTGCGGCCTTACGGGGGTGCACAGGGCGTAAACACTGACGAACAGGTTTGGCACATAGATACATAGGTATCTCATGCACTACAATGTTTGGATCAATGTCATGCATCTCTTCATAAGACCATGCAAAGATGTCACAGAACTCGCAAAAAAGTGCTATGTAGATTTGAATCTCCTTAGGAGTGCAAGTGACTCCTATATAGATGTTCTCGACAATCCCTAGTTTGACAGAGATGTCGATAGGTTGGGTCTGCATAACGTTCCCCAAATTCCCTTTAGACGATACTTGATAGATCTGAATGGGTGTTTGAAGAGGTTGTGAAGGGAGACATGGAGCAAACCGCTCAAGACAAGCCAACGTTTCCCGAAGGGTAGGGAGAAACGAGGAACGGTGGTGAAGATGGGACCATGGAGGTTCCTCGAGAGACATGGTATCTATGATGGCTTCGTCGGAAGGAAATATTTCCTTTAATGGATCCAAGGAGGCACATTCTCCAAGCCACGGGAATAGTCGTATGAGTCAAGAGCTCTGCTTAAAGAAGCGGGTTCAGCAGGAGGAGCCGATACAACAATGATTTCGATGTAGTTGAGCTCGACGGGACTCAACGGCATCTCCTCACCCCACGATTCTATTTGGTCAATAGGGGGGAGGAACCACGGATTAGAACGAACCAAAATCATACTGATAGAGGCGAGGTTGGGAGGTGGGAGGGAGAAAACACCCATGAGGGCGGGATCTTTAAAGAGCCCGGCTCCCACACTCTCAAAAGGAATGGAGGTATGTTCAACGAAAGGCACATTTCCTGCAGAAGAAGAAGCGAAGAAGGAGAGTTGGTCTACCGTGACAATTTTCCCTTGGTGAGGGAAACGGATGACACGGAAGAGGGATGAAGCCACGGCACGCATGGCATACGTCCAACTCTGGCCCAGAAGGAGGTTGTAAGTAAGGTTTACGTCAACGACCTCGACTTCTACTTCAACAGTTTTCCCTTCTAAAGTAATTGACAATCATTGAAGAATACCATAGGGACGAGATTCTCTCCCATCGAAAGCTTCCAACATCGTAGGAGACTGGCTCAAAGTCAGAGACCCGATCGCTTTCCAACAAGAAATAGACATGATGCAAGTTGACGCGCCCTCATCAATAACTGCACGATGGATCGTTTTTGAATTGATGATGACTTGTATAAGAAAAGCGATCTGATGAGGCAGCCTTGGGACATGGCTCTCAAGATCAAAGGTAATCAAATCCGAATCTGTTGGGTCTGTTAACACCGAGGTTGTTCCCTATGACTCCTTAGGGAATACGGCCGGGGTAACCACTAACCAATCTTTGGATTACAACTTCTAGCCCAGCTATAATCAGAGAGGGCTCTCTCTTTTATGGTTTGTCACTGTTTTAATGAAGTTTTAGGCTAGTTATGAAGTGAATTTTTGTTCGTTTTTATGTTTGGTTGGGAGGATGCTTCTGATAACTTTTAGAGTCTGTCTACAGGTGAAACTAATCCATTGGGCGATGGGGTCTGTAGCTGTTGTGTTGTTGAGATCTTGAAATTGAGTGTTGTTGGTGTTACAGGGCCTGTGTGTATTTCATAAAACAAAATGTGAGTTATGATAAATGAATGGAAGACAACTAGCAAAGAGCATTTAAGGTTTCTTTACTAAGCTGGCTAGTGTGAAAGAGGTCTATTACTTAGGAGCAATTACTCGAATTCCTAAACAACAGAGCACTGTGATGATATAGTACTAAAGGTAGCACTGAAGAATTACTCTTTAGACACTTTATCTGAAGAAAACATATAAAAACAGCTAGGATTGAACTCAGGGTAATCAAAGATTAAATCCTGAGACTATTCTTTTTCCTAGCTATTCAAGATTGAATATATGTGGGAAACATGAAAGATACAGGAAAGTACAACAAACATAATTGTAACAGAGAGGAATGAGGAAACTTATTGAGCCATGAAATACACAGGAATCCTGCAATTTTGAGCCACACACACCATCATGAGATCAAGGGACATAATGCTTGAAGAAATCCCATTATCCTTTGTATTAGCTCTCTGAGAGTTTACAATATGAGAATAACAGAAGAGATATCAGGCGATTTCTTACATCCGGAGTCCAACCCCTCTAAACAAACGCGAGGGAGAATATATAGATGTTTCATACAGAAATATCTCAGGTATTGAGTCATCTGAGAGGAAAATATCTCTTACACTCATACATGGAGAGTAGATGAGAAGTAATTGCAAATATAAATGACTCTTAAAAGCCTTTAACTCCTGTCAGGATAAATTTTGACCTTTGGGCACTGCGGAGTCAGCTGTGCGGCTTTATCATAAATGTAGGATGAAGTGCTCTGCCACTGTTACTTTTTGTGTCTTCTTGGCCCTGCCACCTATGCTTGCTGATGCTGCTGATGCGGTCGAGTCCCTGTTGGCCCTCTGCTTCCTCCATTTCTTTGTCTTTTCCCTTGCCCTGTCCCTGAACTGAAGTTTGTGCTGCCTCTTGTTGTGTCGCAGAGGAGGAAGCAGGTGCTGTTGTGTGAGGATTTTTTAGAGCAGGAACCTAAGAAGGACATTCCAAGTCAGCCATTTTCAATAAATGTCTTCTAGCCCTCTCAACTAGCTCTTCTTGAGATACAGGCTCTATTAAGGTGTTTTTCCTCCACTTTGGTTGGTTGGCATGTCTCAATATGTGGAACTTGCTCTCATGCTCATAGCTAGAGAGTTTGTATTTAAATCTTCTCAAAGATATAAAGCCATTGGGGTCATAGGGCTTCCATGGGAAGCTTAGTGTTAGGCCAAGGCCTTCCAACATCCTATCTGCCTCTTTCCATCCTTCTCTTTTGTTTAGAATAAAATGACCAAGCTGGTTTTTAACTTTGAGTTGTGCCTTCTTGCCTTTTCCTGCAAAATGGATCTGATCGGCATTGCCGAATTGTCTGAAATACTCCAGGGCAAAGAGCCTCATGGGCACAAATCTGGGTAGTCTGAATGGGCGCAGCTCACACCCATATATCCTAATCACAGTGTGATGCTGGTAAAAATACCAGTCTCCTATGCTGTAGGCAGTGGATAGTTGCAGAATCCTCTGCATTTCATCAGAGAGTCTTGGAGGAGGTTCTGTCATGAGCAAAGATAAGGCCGGATGAATAAACAAATCTATAAACTCACAATATGTATAGGGTGAATATGCCCGCACATGGAAAACTGAGCTCCAGTATACCACTGATCTTGGGTTTCCTGCTGCATCAGTTCTCTTGATTTCAAAAGAGAATTTTTCATGTTGGTGATAAAGAATAAGATGATAAATATATGAAGTGTATCTGAACACCCTTTCTCTGGATAAGTGCAAGAATTGCTCATGTATTTTGTTAGAGATGTATGTGGCATAGTCATAGCAGATAGGGGCCTTACCAGGGGTAAACATTGTCATCATGACCAACACAGTTTCCTCTATAAACTCCATTGATTTATACCCTAGTATTGAGCTTACCATATGGGCCAGGTCCAGTCCAAGTTGATTTAGGTATCCATCAAAGATGGGAGGATGCAGCACTGTGTCCGACTTGCTAACAAACAGTTGATTTAATTTCAGGATCTCTGCCTCTGTGAGTATTTTGGTCCCTTGGTTGATTAAGTCCAGCAGGGATAAAGGAACCAGTTTCCTCTGGGTTTTAAATTGAACCATATCCCTGATGGCCTGAGGGGTGGTATAGAATACAACTTCATCTTGGGGATTCATTACAGCCCTCTGTATTGGATCATAACAACTGGCACACAAGTAGATGAGGTCAGGGAACTGTGTGACTTGGGGCATTTTAAAAGTTGGGAGGGAAGACTCCCAAATGCCTAGGATGTCTGTTCCATCTCTGTACCTAGCCCTGAGCTCATTTAGCAGGTGAATATGAAATGTACATCTGGATCTGCAGTCTTCCAAGATTTGGTAGTCTAGGTCTGCCAAATCTTGCCAATCTAGCTCTCTCTGAGGAGCATTCAAAGGAGTGACATTAAGGACTGCAGGGGTTTCCATGTCTAATCCAAGTATTTCTTGAAATGCCGGGTCTGCTAACTGATACACTGGAATCGAGAGGGACCGAAGGTAATAGGGTTGGCACAGAGTCAAATATAACGGTGCTGAGCTTCCTGAGCAGGTCTTTATGCAGAGTAGCAGACCTCCTTGCACAATTTTGGGAATAATGCAGTGAGTTCACGATTGCGCGAACAGGGTAGGGTTTTTACAGTGTTTGAAGCTAAAGGAGGTTTCTGCCAGCAATTCAATCTTAAATGGTTTGACAGAGGTAGAATATAGTTGTTTTACCGGTCCAATTTCAATCTAATGCCTGTTTATGGTAGATTTTACCAGAAATTATGAGAAAACCAGCTCGAGATCAGACAGAGTGTGAAATACCTGGTTAAACAATGGCTTGGGATGATGTAGCAGCTGGGTTAGCGCTCTGGACTCTTTGAAAATGGTCGTGGGCTGGCTGGTTGAACGGTCGTCGTGAAATGCATGCAGACAGCGGAGCAGCGCTTTTCCCAGAAAATTGACAAAATTGCGAAAAAACGGCGAAAATATGGCTTTTTTCCTTTATTGGCGGGCTTTTTGGATGACGTCAGCATGACGTCAGCATGGGGGACCGGGTTGGATGACGTCAGCAAGACGTCATCGGGTGACGTGGCGGCCAAAGATCGGTCCACGGGGACGATGAGGTGGCGGCCAGGTGGGCGAATGAGGGACAAGGTGGGTAGACGTGGTGATGACGTGCGCGACAGCAGGACGGGGACGTGGGCAGGACAGGTGTCAACATATCGGGCCCCCTCCTGCACGGCAAGGAATCTGTCAGAGGGGGCTCCGATGGAACTTGGGCGCGACATCTTTCCCCGCGTGACGTAAGCGTCTGACAGATATCGGAAGGTATCTGTCAGACGTCTCGGGTCCTCCGATATTGATTTGAGCCGTTGATCCTTGGGCGCACGATCTGACGGCTGTCGGGCGATCAACCTGCACGGGCTATAGTACCTGTCTTTATTAACTGTCGGACGTCGGGTTTTCCCGAAATCGCAGCATGCCGTAGATCTGGAACAGCTGCCATCGGACGGTCGTCGGATGGATAATCTGCACGGGAGATAGCAGCCAGCGGGTGGGTTTAAAAAACTATATTTTTTGGCAATCTGCAACCGGCGGGCCCCTCCATGAAACGAATGATTTTTAATGGTTTTTATAGTTTTATTTGCAAAATATACTTTGGTTGGCTAACATTAGAAAATGGTGCAAATTGCGGAGTTTGTGCAATATTTGTGTGCAAAATTTTATGAAGGTAGGACTATAGGAAAAAGGGGTCCGATGGATTTTATACAACGAAAAAGGACAAGCTGGCTCCCGACCTTAGGATAAGGCGGGAGAAGGATATTTCCATAATGTTTCCTCCCTTGGGTGGTTTTTTAGGGGATTCAAAGGTGTTCTTCAAAGGTTTTTTAAGGTCAACATGGAACTTTTGGGTAGGAAAACGGGTTGAGATGGAGAAAAAGGTGGAACATGGGTTCTTGACCTTAACTAGGTGTTAATTCAATTCCCAGGGAGTGAAGATTATGGCTATAGTACCAGGAGGAAATACTTATACAGTGGGGGATTTATACACCATGGTGTTATAATAGTAGGGATAATGGAGTATAGGGAGCTAAGTAGTAGAGTTAGTTGTTAGTATGGCGGGGACATATGGATGAGGGCTA
>APFE030298476.1:154705-171848 GCA_000404065.3 Pinus taeda
CCTAGAAGTTTTCCTTCACTTAATGCGAAAAAATATTTCTTTGGGTTAAGTGAAATCCCATACCTTAAACATCGTTGAAAGATTTGTTTCAAGTCTTTGAGATGGTCACTTTGCTTCTTGGAGTAAACTATTATATCATCCAAATAAATCACTACAGATTTATTGACTAAACCCTTGAATGCGATGTCCATAGCTCTCTAAAATGTAGCGCCGACATTGATCAAACCAAATGGCATCTTCTGATATGCGTATGTGCCCCATTTAGTTTGGAACATGGTTTTTAACTGATCGTCGGGGTGTACTAGCACTTGATTGTATCCTGAAAATCCATCCAAGAAAGACATTAGTTCTGAGCCTGCTACTGCCTGTAATATCTGCTCCATAGGAGGGAGGGGAAAATTGTCCTTTTGACAGGCTTTGTTGAGATTCCGAAAATCGATGCAGATTCTAATATCTCTGCTTTTCTTTCTAACAGGTACCATATTGGAGACCCATTTGGAATGTCTGACGGGGAAAATTATTCTGGCTTTTAATAACTTATTCAACTCAGTTTTTATTTGGTTTTCTAAATTGGGGTGGATTTTTCTGAGTTTCTATTGGACAGGTTTTTCGTTGTCAATCATAGGGATAGTATGTTGGATAATAGAAGTGTCATATGTCTTCAGCTCATCGTAATTTCAGGCAAAAACATTTTTGTATTGTCTCAAAAGACGAATATATGCTAGTTTTTCTTCAGGGGCTAGGTCGTGACCTAGGTTAACGTTTTATGGTTTATCATCAGTTCCCAGGTTTACTAATTCATAGTTCAGAGTTGAATTGTAGAGCTTGGAATTAGTAGACCTTTTAAACTGACTTTTCAAATCGTATAAGTCTTCCAACTTAACCACCGAATTAGGTATAGCATTATCAGTGCTACTTTGTTGTATTTGTCGATCGTGGTGGTCTTCGTAAATTATTTGATTGGAGTAGGATCCTTCAGAAGTGAGGAAATTTACAATATCAGGATCGTCATTGAATACTCTCCAGTTTGTAATGTTGTCAGGGATGGACGGTCTAAAGATTAATTCTATTGAGAATCTATCTGGACTAAAATCTTCGGAGGGGATGAGTCTAGAGGCTACATTGGCTAAAAGGTCTGCGCTCGCGTTTTGAATTCTTGGGATTGACAAAATATTGAACGCTATGAAATGCTCAGTCAAATCCTGTACTAGAGATTGATAGTGTTTCAAATGACTTGATAGGCAATGTATGGTGTTACGTACCTGTTTGACGACAATCTCGGAGTCTCCAAAGACTTGAAGATACTTGACGTTCAACCCGATCGCTTTGTATAGGCCTTGCACCAAGGCCTCATATTCTGCTGTATTGTTTGTGCAATCGAATTCCAATCTGCACGTAAGCATGGTCTTATCTCCTTCTGGACTAATCAGAATGCATCCTGCTCCTGCTCCTTCATTAGATTTAGAGCCATCAAAATATAATTTCCAAAACAAAGATGTATTTATAGGTTTCTCTACAAAATTAACACACTTCGAATTATCAGTTTGTGAAATTTTTTTGACTTGGGACAAAACTGAATTTTCTAAGTAAGGTGATGTATGAGCATTGAAATTGCCGAGGAAAGAATCTACCGAGTAATTGCCTATGATGCTACTGTTATATGCTATTGCTTCATTTTCCCCCTCCAATTCCATTACTATGTATTTCTGGTGTAACTCTCGTTCAACCTTTATTTGATTTGGTTTACCATTGTAGGGTAACCACATGTGCGACCAGTCGGTTGAGAAGTATCCATGGAGTTTTTCGGACCAATCCCTGCTAAGAATTAAGCCATAGAATTCTGGGATATCAGCTACTAGAATGTCAATAACCTGACATACCTTCGGGTTAGACGACAATCTTATGGTGACTTGATTAAGTTCACCAATCCCTTCGACTTGAGATCGATCAAGCTGAACTATGCGCACTGCGGATTTTTGTGGTTGAACATTCAACTTGGCACATATTGATCTGGGTAAAATATTCGTTGAAGCCCCAGAATCTACCAAATAGTTGTGCACATTTTTATTGAAAATTTCATAAGTGAGAAGGAAAGGAGGAGTGTGAGATCTTGATCTCCCTCCAATCAATGCGATGTCATTTGGATCAATCTTATTGGTCGTGTTGGTTGGAGGTCTTCCCATGTTGTGGGAAGCTACAGCTGTAGGAAAAGATGTAGTAGGCACGGCGTGTAATTCTTTCATCATTATCTTCTGTTGATGTTTCAATTTGCTCAATTCATAAAGAGTGATATTAGCCCTAGTCTTTTTCATGTCATCAATAATATTGTAGTCCATTTCATCTGACACTATTAGTGTTCTTGATGGAGGTGTTTGATTGGGTTGGACTGGGCTAGATTGAGTCGCTTTAGCGGTCATTTTCTTTGTTGTGACTTTTTCTTTTGCTGTAGGGCTTGCGCCCTTCTGCTTAGGGGTAGTTTGGGGAGGATCAAGTTGATTTTTGCTTCGTGTGCTAACCGGAAATGCTTCTTGATCTTCTTCTTGTGGGAGGATGAAATCCCACATTCCTTGTAGTTCCACAATTTCTTCATCATCGGTCTGCCCTTAAGTGGTACTCTCTTCTTCTTCCTCTTCTTCGGATTCGACATTTGAGATAGCGTTGGGTGGTTTCGCATCCATTGAAGGGCCTCTTTTAAAAGCTCTGTAGGGCTTTTTTGAAGAAGTTTCCGCCACTTGTTTTTTATGTCAATCATCTCGTTGGACATGGTCTTTAATACCTTCTGCAACCCTTCTAAATCGAAAGGATCTTTCGTCTGTTTCTTCTTGGGGTCTTCCTTGAAGGTGACCTTTTTAGATTTGCGTTCTTCTATCGCAGATCTCTTTTTGAAGGCTATAACGTGTTTCTCTACTACTATTGCCTCTGTCAGGTTTTCAACTAAAGTTGTTTTATTTGCCCTATCTAGGAAGACTGCTAAGTTTGATGGTAAGGCTGTGATATACCATTCACATCGTACTTCTTTGCTGGGTTGGGAAGCAGTGGGAATTTTTTTGAGGATCTTATTGAACCATAAATTGAAATCTTTGATGGGTTCTCTAGCCTCGGCTTTAAGATTGGATAAGTCGCTGATTAACGTTGCCGTTGATCTGTCATCACCAAACTTGGTGAGGAATTGGTTTTGAAAGATGTCCCAACTTGTTATAGACCCGAAGGGTAATGAAAAGTACCATGACCCAGCTGTTCCTTGCATTGTATAGGGAAAAAGCCGGACAACAGCATCCTCGTTGGTAACTCCGTTGAGATTGATAGAAAGCATGAAATTTTTAATGTGCTCTTCAGCTAGCATGCCTGCTTCTGGATTGAATTTGGGTAGCCATTTCTCAGGATGGGTCGGTATTTGGCTCAAGGGTGGAGGCATTAAAACTGCTCCAGGGTTGTTCCATGGAGACTGGGCCATTTTTGAGCTGCTAGTAATTGCAAGTGTAAGGGATGATCCCTGAGGCTGGGAAGATGAAGATATTATGATCTTAGATGATTGGGGAAGAGGGGTTGTGGAAGGTGGATGAGTGGTTTGGAATGAAAATGTGGGTGGTTGACTTCGCGGTGAGGGAGTTGAGATGGATGATGTAGATGAAAGAGTCTCACTGTCAGACTATAGTGATGTTTTCCTTGCTCTTTTCCTGGTGGGGAGAGGGAATTCAGTTGGCTGGATGTCAAATTTTTTTCTCTTTAACCTGGTTAAGGGATGAGCAGGATTGTACTGTGAAGTCACACTACTTTGAGATTTATCAGACCCCAGTGTAAAAATAGAAAATCCCTGGAGTTTATGAATCAGAGTTTGAACTTCAGGGGGTTCAATGGTAGATTGGTCTGAAATATTAGGGTATGTAGCAGCGGTTAATAATCGACCGACTTCTGACTCTAGATTTAAATGTATTGGGGAAGTCGAGGGAGTTGATGAGGGTGATTTACTCTTAGAATGGTATTTATATTTTGATTTAGGTGCCATTCATAGTTCAGGCCCTCCTTCTAGCGCCAAATATGTTGAAGCCCCGAAAATCGGGTCGACAACAAGTGGGATACCCACCCGGTCCGGACCTTGGTTGGCAACTCCTTATCTGTTTGGTATAGCGGGTCCGACTGGGGATGACGGGACCAGTTTCCCGACCTTGGGTGTATGTGTGTGTGTGTAGAGTTTGAACTATGCTGATCTAAGAGGAATTTAAAGCTAATCTAATTCAGACCCTTTAAACTAACTCTATGCTATTATAATCTAGTGAGAAACAATACATCTAATCTACACTAACCCGGGGTATATATCTCCTATTATGCGATCTAAAAAGATTTCAAACAATAATTGGTAATAAAGATCATTCAGCTATGATAAGAATAGAAATCATTAAAGATAAACTATTTTGCATAAGAAATTAAACAAAACAGTTGTGAACAGCATATCGCATAATAAATTATTCATATGTCAAATACAAACAATATGACTCCACCGTACAAAAGTGCCAAATGATAACCCATACATTCATACAATGACATATAAACAACTGAAACTATAAATCACTTAAAGAACATAAGCAGGAATAGTCAAGAGATAAAAGTACCATTTATGACTCGTTCCACTCATAAGCTTCAAGCAACAATGATTTATCTCTCCTTGTTCTAACATCTACTAAGAGTACAAAAGTGCAACATTAGTAGCAGATATCAGATGCAAACATTAATAAACCTTGATCCATCCGTTCATCAAAACCACCTCCGAGGGCGCAAAATTGCATGTTCTGAGGACGAGTTTTTGACAAATCTCCGGACCCCTCTCTAAATGCTTGAGAACGGTTTAAATACTACTAACTAATTAACTTGATTACATCAATTTGGGATCCGGTTTTCAAATGACCGTCCCTCTGATAAAGCAAATTATTTCTAAAATTAAATCTGATTTTGAACTATTTCTGTATTTTCTCCTTAGTGCTGTAAGTGTGCAACATTCGTCTCAGAAGAATCAGTTGGTTTCCTTTCCCCTTTCGTGTGTGCTATAAAAATAGAAGTAACAAGGGCTGGCACCGCTTTTTGGTAAACTATCAGATATTTTAGAGAATCTCCCGCTGATTGAGTGTATACTTGGTAATAACCCAAATTTCCCTCAAACTGGTTCTGCTTTTGCTATTTCGGTTTCTGTCTTTGCGAACGACTTGATGAGTCAGAACATTTTACTTTCCGAGAAATTCTCTGGATTGAAAACTGCCTTCGTTCTTCATTCCGGGCTTTTCTGGCGTGTAAGCTTCAGGTATCTTTGTAATCATGCTGCTTTTGTGCGCCTTTGATTCTGAGCTTTAGTTGACCTATCAGTCGTTTAGCATCTGCTGAGTGATACTTTGGAATCTGTAGTCCTGTCGTATGTGGTTCCAGCTTCTGAAGAGGTCTCTTCTATGTTCTCCGAGCATTGGCGCTTTCCCCTTTTCCTTAGATGTTTCCTACAAAAATTGCTCCATGTTATCTCCTGTTTTATAGTTTGCATAAAGGAAAAGAGTAAATGAAAATAAAGATTGATATGAAATCTTTAGATCTTGCATGTGTATAATCATGACATTCAAAGTGAACTGACTCTTCGAAAAACGAAAAGCAGCCATTCATACAATCATTAATTTTCTTCTTACAACCGCGCGCTTAATTCTGATTAATGGACTTTCCTTGAATATTGTGCTGAGAAAAATTCGCGCTCATCGCAAATCGCACATCGTAGATCGCAGATTTGTGTTATAGTATTGTGGTATCGCAATATTGGATCATCGCAGATTGCAGATCGCAGATTGTGGATCACAGATCGCAAATCGCAGATCACAAATATTGGTCATTGTGTCCTATTCTACGTGATTGCTGCGATATGCGACGTCGCACATCAGCCGTCGGGGATTTCTTAAGCTTTTCATTTAAGAGCGCTTATGGTAAATGCGATGCGATGAATTTAGCATTGCTTCTTCGTGGTTTGTTATGCTCATAAAAGAAGTGTTTCCTTTGCTTTGGTGCGATAAAATTCTAAGGAAAAACAAAAATGTTCAGGGGGATGTTTGTTTGAATTTTTTACTAAGGGTCCCCTATTTGCTTGGTGTTATTGCTAATACTAAACAAAAGAGGGGGGTTATTGGTGACCACAACATAACCTCATACTTGAACATAATCTCTGCAACCAGACTACTGTCTTTCTTGCATGAGTGGCTGCCATGTATTTTTCCTTTGTAGTTGAAAGTGCCACTACAAACTGTCTCTTACTCATCCAATTAACTGCACTTCCAAATAGGTTAAACACATACCCACTTGTAGATCTTCTCTGATCCAGATCTCTAGCTCACTCTATATCAGCAAAGCCATGGATGTCCAAAAATCTATCTAATCTTGGTCTACCTTACTAGCACAAACCATAATCACCAGTCCCACACAAACACCTAAAAACCTACTTCACTCAGGTCCAATGCTCGTTCCCTGGTTTTTACATAAACCTGCTCAATAATCCTACTGCATGTGTAATGTATGGTCTAGTATGAACCATTTCATACATCGAGCTTTTGACTGCCCTTGTGTATGGAACATGAGACATGTCCTCTTCCTCCTCTTGTGTCTTGGGACACTATTCAACAGATAAATTTACACCTAAATGAATATGAACCTTCACCAATTTACTATCCTGCATATTAAACCTCTACAATATTGTCTCAACACACTTCCTCTGGTTTAAATAGAGCATCCTCATTGCCTGATCTCATTTAGTTTCCATGACCAAAATATAATTTGTAGCACCAATATCTTTCATGTTGAATTTGGAGGACAATTCGGTCTTCAATTCCTAGATAGTTTCTTTCTTAATCCCAATAAGCAACATATCATCCACATACAAAAGAAAATAGATAACACAGTCACCAATTAATTTAAAATACATACAGTCATCTTCTTTTCTTCTAGTGAAGACATGTCCCCGTATATATGTATCAAATTTTTGATACGTGATCCTTGGTGATTGTTTTAACCCATACAAAGACTTTTTTAACCTGCATACTAGTTATTTATTACCATTCACCATAAAGTCTTCAGGTTGTTTCATGCACATCTCCTCTTCCAGATCCCCATGAAGAAATGTTGTCTTCAAATCCATCTTTTCTACCTCAAAATCAAAAGCAACAGAAACAGATAAAAGTAATATAATAGAATAGACCTTGGCAACAAGAGAAAAAATATAACCAAAATCAATTCCTAGCTCTTAGGAGTAACCTTTTGCTACCAACCAAGATTTCCATTTCTTTACCCTTCCTTTTGCATTCATCTTCTTCTTAGACAACCATTTTCTTACAATGGATTTCCTTCCAGCCAACAACTTCACCACATCCCAAGGCTCATTTTTGTCCAAAGATGTCATTTCGTTCACCATGGCCTCTTTCTAGTGTTTTCCATCCTCTCAATAGTTCTGTGATCATCATCAGTAATAGATAAAGAAAAAAATGAGCAAAAGGTAGATGAAATATACATTTCTAGTTGCCTTCTTTCTCGAACTGATCTTCTAACAACTAGAGTTTGTGGCTCTTCATCCTCTAATTCATCTTCTGTTGTAGAGTTTGATTCTTGCTCCTTTAGCTCAAAACTATCTTCTCAGGTTCCTTTGGTAGGAATTCATGTTTAATAACATTGTTCACCTCTCTAAGCACCACATCTTGGAAGTACACAACCTTCCTTGTTTCTACATTCCAAAGCTTATAACCTTTTAAATCGTCCTTATACCCAATAAAGATGCACCTTTTAGATTTACTCTCCAACTTGGTTCTTTTCATGTTTGGATCACATACATATGCATCACAACCAAATACCCTTAGATATGAAATAGAGGGCTTCTTACCAGTCGATACCTCTTCTCGAGACTTATCCTCCAACACAGATGGTGGTGATATAATAAATAGGTAACATGCATTCTCCATAGCCTTTGCCCATAATTACTTTCCTAACTCGACATCGCTGAGCATGCTTCTGTCCTTTTCCATCAACGTCCTTTTCATTCTTTCTGCAAATCCATTTTTCTGAGGTGTGTATGGTGTAGTCTTCTGCTATGCTATACCACACTTCTTACAGAACTCATCAAATTTCTTCTTGCAGAAATCTCCATTGTTATCTGTCCTGATCACCTTTATATTCTTCTCGATCTAGTTTTCCACCAAAGCCTTCAATTATTTAAACATATCAAAGACTTCAAATTTATTCCTAATGAAATATATCCATGTATTTCTTAAGAATTCATGTATAAATGATGCATAGTATACAGACATGCCTAGCAATGGAACTGAAATAGGTCCAAACACATCAATGTGCACAAGCTCTAATATCTATTTCGCCCTCTTAGCACCAGAGGCGAAAGTCACCTGATTCTACTTCAAATATACACAATGTTCACAGAAATCAAAATCCAGAGAGAAATTAGACATACCTTCTATCATAAAATTACCATAAAGTATTCAAAGGCCCTTCTCTCCAATATGTCCAAGCCTTTGATCCATAACATTGTCTTTTCTCTAGAGACCACTAGATTTTATACTCCACTTTGAGGAACCACAAAATGGTTCCACCCATCAATAACAATGCTACCCAGAAGATTGTACAGAGTTCCAATGCAAAATCACCATATCAATACGAGCGTTCCTCAGATTATATTGTAGGGATATTTCTCAAACACTATTTTTACACCTGCATCATCCATCTTGCTTACACAAATCATATTTCTGGCCAATGAAAGAATATGCATAACACCCAGAAGTGTTCTTATCCTTCCACCTTGTAACTTAAACTTTAATTTTCCATGACTGATGATTCAAGTATTCCTATCATCCCCTAAGAATACATCACCACCATCATGTTTCTAATATTCACAGAACCAATCACTATGGGGAGTGAAGTGAAAGAATGCACCTGAGTCAATCAACAATCCATGATGATATACATGTGTACTTGAAGAAGAATACAAGTACACATACCCACCTTCATCTGAGGCGGTTTTCGCCTCTGTAGAAGGAGCATCCTCAAATCCCTTTCCTTTCTTAGGAGATTTAGCTCTACAATCCTTTTTGAAGTGCCATTCCTTTCTGTATTTCCAGCATATCTTTACAGGTCTTCCTGGAGATTTAGATCTCCCACCTAAGGACTTATTTTTGTTTGTGTTCTGGGACCATCCTTGTACATACAAGGCATATACATTCTGGCTATCCATACTTTTCCATCTCATCTCCTTCAACAACAAGGATGCTACTATTTTGATCAAACTTCAATGTAGTTGTACTCCTACCTATTTCAACAACCAAAATATTTCACGAATCTGGTAGAGAACACAAAAAACTGATGCACTTATCTTCATATAATATTTTAATATCACCAGATAACAAATGGCTTACCACAATATTAAAGGCATTCAAATTATTTATCACCGAGTCTCCATCCTTCATCCTCAGGTTATACAAATTTTTCCTTAGGAAAAGTTTATTCACCAGAGATTTATATTGGTACAAAGTCCCTAACTTGTCTCACAAAGCCTTCACTATAGATTCCCATGATACATTCAACAATACTGAATCTGAGATACACAACCATATTGTTCTCCTTCCCTTCTGATCCAATTTCCTTCAATATTCATCCGATGTCGTCGTTGGTTTAGTAGCGTAATCTATCTTGACCCATACACTTTTATCCACCAACACATCCTCCATCTTTAGTTTCCACAACTCAGAACTCTGACCATTAAATTTCAGAATCTTTATCTTTCCATTGCTTGCCATGTTCTTTGATGGAAAGAATTGACCTCGTAGATCTTCCACTAAATAGGTTCTGCCATAGGTCTGAGAAAAACCCTTCAGCAGCAAAGCCATCCCCTTGAGCCAAAACAACTCCGATACCAAATGTAGGTTTTAAACTTATACACTAATTACATGCAAATGAATTCTAAAAACATAAAATATAAAAAGGTGAGAAATATAAAACAAATACACAAAGATTTCCCTTAGATCCTAAAATTCGGACTACTAGAATTATTTTTCATTATATTCCTTTCAATGTTACAATACATAAATATACATGCTCGATCCATAAACCCCAACCCATTAACACTAGATTAGAACATAACTGTAGTTTCCTTGACCGAATCTATGAGATACCATGGGAAGAAAACCATCATGCCTAAAACCATGTGAAAAACCCATGAACAAAAACATATGTAGTTTGGGTCCAAAAATTTTTCTCAAGGCATTGTCGCCCACCCTATGACCCCCCACTACACCTAGCGCAATGAAGGGGGCATTTCCCGCCCCCCCCTCTAACCCTCCGGCTTCACGAGTGGGGCTACTCATGGAAATAATATAACACACACTCAACAGGTAGAAATAGACCAAGTTCAAATGAGAATCCACCTAGAAAATTACTCAGATCTTGGAGCATAGTTAGCTAGTACTATGGATACCTATAAATGGCTACATAATGGGTTTGAGTCTCTAACAAAGAAGCATAGAATGTCTACCATGGAATATCTTGAAGTGATCAGATGCAGGGAGGTCATCTTCTAGGAGATCAGAGAATATATTGAACAAATCAGGCAAGTGATAAATAAGGAAGGATAAGAGGTAACTAAAGAAATTATTCAGGAGTATGCCTTTATACAAGTAAAATCACATATGAAGCTCTCATCACTATGGAATAATGTACAATCAAGATCTAAGAACATATTGAGAAAGGCACTAGGGGTGAATAAGCACTACAACAGGGACTTTCCAATCCGGGTCGAAGCCATTGCAAAGGCATTTAGAGCATGGTACACCTACATTACGAGTGAACTCCATGAAAAATAAAACTATTTATCTATTTGAAGAGTTTTTTCCGATAGTCATTTTTGTCTTATTAGGTTTTTGTCTCATTAGTAAATTGTATTATGTAATAAATGTTGTGAAATGAAGTCCAAGGGACACATATGAAATATGAAAAAACACACATTGGCATGTAAAGAATCATGTAATGAATGTGAATAATAATAGGAGTTGAAGGGTCATGAGGAAGCTCAAAGGCCAATGTGTTTGTCATAAATATCTCCTCATAACTCAAGAAAAAGGCTTTTGGGATGTGGCTTTTAGAAGGCTCTAGATTCTAGAGGTCTTTCCTTTTCTTGCCTTGTATGGCATTGCAGATAGACCATTCTTTTGAGAAGAAAGTTGTGGGTTCATGTTCCTCTATTGGGTAAAATGTTTCATTTATGTAACAATGTACTTGGGATCTTACAATTTTAATCAAAATCTCAATGAGCCGAAATTATTTCATATATGTATCGTAGATATAGTTGGACTATTCTAGTGATGTTTATAGTATATGTTGATTTAATTACATACTAAGTTAATGAACTCATTTGTTGGTTAGATATGGCTATTATTGAATGAATGCTAGTATGACTTAATGATAGTTGTTTACTATGTGTACTAATTTTAATGTATTCATCAAGTATTTTTCTTTCTTCTTAGATCCCCCTTTGGGAGCGTACTATTACTTTTCTAACCGGTGGGTCATTTCCATAACCAATTGTGCAAGTTTCCCTCAAATACCTTACATTGGATGTTTCACAAAGCTCAAATTCTTGCTTCCCCAAAGTAGCGTGTGTTCTCTTGTGTTGGTTGGTACCAAAGGCATATCTTTAAATCTTTCCAATGGTGGTTAGACCATATGACTAGGTGAGACTCCTACACAAAATAGTGTGAAGTCAAATTGGGACTTCACATGGGAGATATCCCCTTACAATGTTGGCGACATCCAACGCTGTCAACATTTTTGGTGCTAGAAGGAGGGATAGATGACAATACAATTCTGTGAAGTATATTTCAATCTCTCATCTTTAATGGCTTCATCTGAAATCATAATCTCGAGGTGTTTCACTTAAGATTTATATATTTCAATCCCCACAAAATTTCTTCATAACTTGTCACAATTTAAATTTGATGGCGAGGGTACAACAACCATCCTTGATTATGTTGTTGAATTGGTCCAATATGAATTTTTGAGTTGGTTTTTTTCAAAAGAAATCCATGCACGGTTGTTTACCCTTAGATTGGATGGTCATGGAAAGTATTGGTGCTACTCTTTACCCACTACTTCTATCACATGTTTCAAGCATTTTGTTGATGAACTTCATAGATTGTTTGAGAAGTACGAATATCAAGATGTTCTTAATGAAATTTACCAGCTTAGAATGGAACCCAGTGAATCCCTTGAAAATTTCGTTGATCAATTCGTTCATATTCCTTATGATTTCCTAAATGAGGATGCGAAATGGAAGTTATTTGATGATAAATTTAATTTCTTAGCCTAGATGTCAAGGAAATATTTTGAATTTGAGGCCTCACGTCCTCCTGATCCAAAAGAGTTTCAACATCATGAGAAAGAATAAGACATGACTTTTGTTCCGTGTCCTCTGCCTTTTGATGTTCTTTGTTTCGAACCTCAATCAGCCATTAAATCAAAAGGTAAATTTGTTGATGAAGAAATTATTTTTATTTCACATCTCTCCTCTAATGGTGATACATGTAATCTTATCAAATAACCATCTTCCAATCTTGATACTTGTCTAGTCAATATTCCATCCGTTAATCAAGATGAACCCTTGGATGATCATGATCCCAATGATTTTCTTCTTGTAGAATTATACCGTGATGATTCTCCATCTAACATGGAAGAATATTTGTTCTTACATGAATATTTGGATTTGAAACAATTTCAAATGGAGTCTGAGGTGGTTATAAATGAATTCCTTCTAAGTATATCTCCATTTTATCAAGAAAATTATATGTTTATCATCGAAAATTTTTGTAGTCATATTGAAAATGTACCTTCTTCTAAATACCATGATTTGATTAATGAATATTTATTTGATAATAGGTTGGCCGTGTTTTCTGTGATTGACTCTCAATCTTGTTCGAGTTCAATATTAAGTCAACTGAGTAGGAAAATTCAGCATATGATGATGGTTATGTCAGGATGTTGTGTCCTTGATGATATTTATGATTTTGGTCAATTCACGATTCATTTAAAAAATTTCATCATTCAGGTCACCACATGGGATGTCAACTGTCTCCTGAGGAATGTTCTTTTAATCCACATAAAAATTTTCAAACCCGAGGGAATTATATTTAATTTGATTATTTATCTTCCACCACTACATCCCATCTCAATGAAATCTCTAATCTGTAATCTAGAAAAAAAGACAAATATTAATGAATCTCTTTCATCATCCATTGAAGAATCCCATGTGCTAGGCAACTTGGATTATTTTCAGCCTCATGGTATTGTTGATGGCATTGATTTGTATTTGTTCAATCGTTAAGTTGTATCTTTCCATAAATATTGTTTCCGTGATCCCATTAAGAACTCATTTGAAGATTCTTTTAAGTCTAGTCCTATGTAACATGGCTTGTACTTGTATACATTTCATAAGGTTTTGTATGGTAATAGGACTGATGATTGTTATTGTCATCAATTCTATTGTGTGGTGGATCAATCACGTGCAATACACAATGTGTTTTCACTTCCTATTTTTGTCAGTCAGTGTAGATGTTTCCACGATTTATTTGGTTCACTACACTACCTTACGTTTTTCTCCTTCAAAATAACATATTATGGTCTCATGGTCAGGAGAAGCTTCTATGGCTGCATTGGAACTTTCACTTCACATGACCTGACCCACCACTGTCTGGTTAGCTTAGGATAGGTTGCATGTAGTTAAATGCACTCCATTATTATTTTGTAATTCCATCTCTCATGTTTCTTTTGATTCTCTTTATCTTTGAACAAATTCAGTTTGAGCTTTGAGATGATGTGGCTTAAATATTTTTTGAATGGAAAGTTGAAGCACAAACAACCCTTACCTTATCTACTACCCTCTTCCTTGAGTTGGTTTATCCCTACAGTCGATGATTTTTCTAGCGGAAAATATGACCCTTTAGTCAGGAAGCTCTAAGAAAATCATAAAACCCACACATATCTAGGACTCTCATTCCTGTACTCGCGCCTGTTATGAATATGCATGCGTTATTGTTTATCTATTTCCGTAGAGTAATATATGGGGAAAATTTTTAGCGATCAAAGAATCAGAAGTATAAAACTTGTCTCTAAATGAACAACCTCCTTTGCTCTCAATAAGTCGGGATCCCTCTTCTACCCATGAAAATAATAAGTGCCTATGCATATTTCTATGAAAAATAAAAGAAAACATAAAGGGTTAAAGAAGATAAAGGCTTCCTGTGTAGGGAGGTGAAGCAAGAGAATTTTCCGCGGTACTTTCTAGGATCACTAGATGTGAAGCAACATTTTTTTCCCTGAAGTGACTCTGTTAGAGTACTATCGAGCATTTTTGGCAGTGGAGCAATGCCAAAGATGTAAAAATCATACTCTGATTATTTCATTCACCACACTATATTACACTTACATACGTTGACAGTATAATGATATGACTTGCTATATTATTGTGTTATGCCAAGTAATGACATAAGGGAGACTACATCTTTAACTGAGTACAAATGGGGAGCTAAGGTGACCTACTAATTGAATCAGTACTTCCTGAAGAAATGGGGCTTTGTGCTTACTATGAAACCATTTCATAGAAGCTAGGATTCTCTTAGTGTGTTGCCAAGTGTTGTCACTATGATGATGACCCTCCAAAATGTTTTCCTATGTCAATTTTGGATCCTAGGAACTGTCGTTTCAAGCTCCATTGAGTTTTCATGTTGTTTTTATTTGTTTATGTGTTTTCTCCTAGCGTCACAACCTCCTAAGTCAATGTTTCCTAAGAATCATCACTTAACCATTAGAAAGCACTTGAGTTAATTGATCCATGGTTTGGTGAACTCATCATCTTACTTGACTTAGAAACTTGCCTTATTTCCATGCACATACTCGAAAAATAAGCAAAAAGCACAAAAATAAAACAAAAGCAAGAAAATATCTCACAAAATAAAAATTTCACTTTATGATGATGAAGACATGCATTTGAGCTAACTGCACTCCTTCATGCTGAGAAAGTGCATCATACCTAGGTGCACTCCTTCATGCTAAAGACATTTGCCATGTCCATTTTCATGCATGAGATAACTTGTTGCATGAGGGCACACTCCTCGAAAACAAGAGTCTTCTTTACTCCTCCTAACTAACTCTTTCATGTCACGATCAGTGGAACTCATGCATGTACCATTTTTGCATGTTAATTTCTTTAATAAACTCAGTTAATCATTCATTGCATAATCATTTCATGTGAGTTGAGCACACAACTAGGGAATTAAGAATCTCTTCATTAATTTGTCTCCAAGTAATTTTGGATGTCAAATCCTTCTATTACATTTCATCATTTCACGGCTAAATCATTCTTTTCTTACTATTAATATGTTGTTTTTCATTTTTTTTTTGCTGGTGATTATGCTAAATCTTAATGCTGCAAGTGCTAATCCACTATCTCATAAAAGAAACTCTTCACATTCTTGAAACCTTCTATCTTCCACCATGCATGTGATAACAACTATAAATCCTTGAAGATCTCCCTCTTCCTCATCTTATCATCAAATCATGTTGATTGAATCTGTTTCTAAGCTTCCAATAGGTAGAGCACACTTCTTGGGCTCTAAGCCCCATAAACCTCAAGAAATGTGCCTTGTTTAACCAATTCTTATTCCTGAGTGCACGAGCACATCAAGAAGGCATGAAGCATTTTCCTTTGACCCTTTAGAGTGCTACAATGCACCCTCTTTTCCTTAGAGTGAATAAGAGCATCACAAAGTTATGAAGCCTCATCATTTAGCCCTTCGGTATGCAATAATGAACCCTCCTTTTCCTTGAGCGCATGCATGCATTGTGAAGGCCAAAAGCCTTGTTTACTTCAACCTTCATCATTTCGGAGTGCGAGAGTGTTGCCTCCTAGTCTCATTCAATGAATAAGCAGATAGGGAACACCTAATGGCCCATTTTCCAAACCCTTCAATCCTTCAGGGTAAAAGAGTTCCGTTTGTTCATTTTTCTTCCTTTCTTGAGTTTATGAGCACACTATGAAGCCCAGAAAGACCATGCATGTCCCCTTTGTTCTTTGAAAGTACGCTCCCTAATTTTCATGTGATTTTTATCTTGCATACAAGTTATTTTATGTTGTCATTCATATTTTTTTATGATCTATCATCTACAATGGCTCTTTGAATGTGATTTACAAGTGTTGTTGCACAATTAGGTTGTTTTAAACTAATACTATCACTAAGAGTGTGATGTCCCAAATAGGTGCTCGTGCTAAAAGTGTTTCCACTTTCTCATCCTCTGTTGGAGAAATGGCGCCTCACAAAGTTACCTCCAAAGAAATTTCAGAAGAAAGAAATGATGAACTTGAGGAGATTATGCTGACAGTGCTGGACCCACCAACATGTCAAGGGGATCTCCCCAGTAAGAAGTCCCAATTAGGCCTCAGATCGGTTGGTGTAGGAGTCCCAATAGTGGGTCATAAAGTAATGACTTGACCATGGTGTTGCATAGAGGCAAGTAAGATAACTCTGTTGGTAGCAAGGGTGTGACCATTGTAGTGAGTCAAGGAATGTGCATGAGAGGTTCTTAACACATGTGGGTTGATATGAGTGTGCCCCTTAGAAACCTGTTAGTATACTCAGCCGGGAAGGAAACACATGAGCAAAGATGCATCACTAGCTAGAATGCAGGTCAATTCGAAAATCCAAAGTGATGGTTAAAACAACAACACATCTACAACAAGATTCATATAATTGCATAGAAAAGTGTTCATACACAACTACATAAGTTAAACAACATACATTTCTAAAGAAACTGGAATAGACCAACTACAATAACAACATATGCATGAAAACATGTTGCCTCTTATTATATAAAGAAGTGTAAGTTACAATCGTACAATATGTTAGTGTCGGTCTTAAGCCCTCCATCAGTGATCAATAGCTCTTTGCATATGCATAGTTAGGTGTCTCATCAGTGTCAATTTTGCATCCCACTAGGCATGCCATAACACTGAATGGAGGAGCAGGTCTTTGTTTCCTTCTTGGTTTTGCTGGATCAGGTCATACTACAATGTAATTGAGTCATACTT
>APFE030298476.1:175125-188870 GCA_000404065.3 Pinus taeda
ATTTATGTTTTCTGCTATCTAGAGAGGATTCAAATGGTTTTTTGCCCTCTTTAGCTCCTTCTCTATCATCCCTGATCATCCATCTCAGATTAAGGCATCAACGCTCACTCCTACCTTGCGCCAAAGATCCCCCTGCAAAAACTGTGCTCAATCCCCGCACCTTGAATTGCACTCCCTCCAATTGCCACCAAAAAACAAAAAATCTTTAAATCAACCCCCTTTATCAATTTACTAGCCTAAAATCTTTCTTCCTAATTGGTCAGCTTATCATATTGAAAGATCTAACGAATCTGACCCGAGAGAGCCTTCTCATACCTAGTAGGGCTAGCTACGAGGTGAAATGGTTTGATGTAGCCTTGAGAGTTTGTCTATCTCAGCCTAGGTGAATTCCAAGCGCTAACACAATACATCCATGTAAATCTGCTAGCTCTAGTAGTGGAACATTACAACCACATCTGCTAGCTCCTCCAAAGAGATGAATTAGCTTTGCGCAGTGGAGAAGACAAGGCGCATTGCAATATTGTCCAAGCTCTTTCCAAGATAGTCTTATTAGAATCTTGGCTGACCAAAAGCCTATATAATGAGTTTTGAGGGACTATTGATAGAAAAGGGTGGAGTGACCCTTGACATTACCCTTTGGGCTAGTTCATCTACCCTCATGACACTTCATCTACTCTATGACTGTTACATCCAACAATTAAGACTTGACGTACACTTGACATGACGTTACATTACAATGAACATGTACTCATGTGAGACAACATGGATTGAGAAATCCATGCAAGACATCACTGACACTTGGTCCGTTGTGATGATACCAACTCTTTGGCATGCTTGTGATGGTGAAGTTGGTGAGTTGATGCCAAGCTTGGTCATCCGTGATGGTGTGCATGCACCTCATGGTGACATCTTGCTCAAGTGAACTCTTCCCTTCCTTGCAACCAATGCATTGATTCGTCTCCTTCATCAAAGTTGTCTACTAACATGTGCATGGTCTTATTGGGTGTGGCTTAATTGGTAACACATTGATGCATAGTGTCCGTGCTAATCTTTAAGTGTGTGCTAGTGGTCATGTTCATCAGCTTGCCAAAGTACATGTTTAGCTCCAGTTGGACTTGCTTCTTGTCTTTGCCTTGGTGAGTGTTCTGAATGGGTTGGATTGCATACATGTGCACAATGAAAAGCATGTTGTTGAATCCCTTCCATGCGATCAACAAAACTTCTCACCATTTCTACTCCATACCAGTTGCTAGGATGGATCTTTAACTTGTATGGGTGTCGTTTCATCCATGAGTGCATGTTGCGCTCATTGCTGTTCTTGTTCCTATTGCAACTCATTCATCTACCTATGCAGCTTCATGATCTTCCTTGAGTTGTTGCTTTAACACATGCCACTCCTTCTTTGTTCTATTATCTATCTTCATGCGATCTCCATGTCGTGCCCTCACCTCATGGCTCGAGTCTCCAAATTTTCTTTCATCATCAGTGGATATTCTTAATCTTGCAACTTTTTTTCACCTTTGTGTTGTCAACAACCTTCCTCTTGCATTTGCTACATTTGTTGCATTCGTTGTGTTCGCTACATTTGTTGTGTTCCCTGCATTCACCGTGTTCTTTACATTCGCTATTTTCACTGCATTTGTTAGGTTTGGTATGTTGCCTTTAGATGCTATTCATGATGCTACTCACTATGATATCTTGATTTAATTGTCTACGAACAAATTTATATCTTCGTGAGTGGGAAATATCAAAAACATTTGATCGACTACATCTCCAGGTGTGCTCTAAAAGGTGTCTTCAACTCTGCCCTCTTGGAAACCATTTTACCTGCATTGATGAGAGGAAGATGAACACCTACAATACGTGGAGACATGGAAATTATCATGGCAAGCAATATGTCAGTCGGAAACCAAAATGAACTTGAGAAATAACTTGCAACGTACATGTGTGACTGATCATGAAGGTTTCCCTATTTCGACCGGGAGGTCGATAGATTGGTTGCTAAGACTGTCTAAGGCACAGTATGGGTTACTGGGAGAATAACTAACTACTAGAACTGCACAATGCATAGTATAGTCTAGCTATTGACTACTGGAATTGCACAACCCGCAATCTCAACTTGCAATGGCTGCAGGGTCAGTGATTGCATTGCGCAATTGTCTGGGCCATTAGTCACTGTCCCTCAAAAATGTGCAAAACAGTCTTGGAGGAGAGTTGCTGGGCATAAATGTGCATTCCTTGAGAGGAAAACAGAGCCTTCCCTCTCAGGATTATGCAACGCTATCTTGGTGAGGCTCTTAGTGACGCAGAGTCTGGGACAAGGCTACCCAAACTCGTCGATGAGTAACTAAAAGAAAAAGTGAGTGAGAATCCATGGTGATGGTGAGTGTAAGCATAAGTGAATGATCCTACATGAAAATGGTGAATGGCATATTCAAAAAATAGAACAACATGCATGTGCGTGAGGCGAGTCACTTAATCATCGATAGTTCCCGAAAACAAGTTTCATGCATGCAAGAGTAGTGAGATAGAAGCAAAAATTAAAACAGTGCTAGTAAAAGCTAATATACATGTAAACGACAACAAGCACTTGAAGAAAACAATAAAAAAATACTCATAAGAGAGAAAACATAAAAAGTGACAAAAATGTAACACAAATTATGGAAAGATCGCTTACCCAAAATAGGTGAGCTAAATGTAACGATAGCTCCTAGATGTGATGTGGGATGTCATACCTTCAAGGTTGATGTGAGGAATGAGCTCTGCAATGTCGAGTTGATGAGTTTCGATAACATTGAGGCTGTGACACGCATGCCACAAATTTATGGAAAGCGAGACTTGGTGGGAGGTTTCTGAAATAATCCTTGCATGTAACCTCCAACTACTAAACATAGATCCCTGAAACGAGGGATGCCTTTGCATGCTGCCTTGGGAGAAGTAGCTCATGCACGCTAGTCAGTTTTGCTCGGTCTCAGAGGGAAGTGGTCAACTTAGTTGCACATGCAATAGACTTCTCGGCTCCTGGGAGAAAATGTGCATTTCTGGCTAGGAGATGGGCAAGATTCCTAGAAGATTTATGCAACTTCTATGTAGATTAGTGGACTGTCACCTAGATTTGTGCAAATTCTAGGCTGAGCAGCCCTCCTGAGTAAAATGGCCCAATTTTCTTTGTGATGGTTGATTGGGAGATTTGCACAATTCTAGAGCCCAGTAGGGTACCAGATAGGATTGTGCAGTTTCTAGAGGGAAGGATGGTTTCCCTCTAGAAATCACAATTTTCTTGGGGAAGCTACTCAGCCTCCAGCTGGACCAAGTTCAGGTGAACAACTTGTGAGGGAAATGCATCAAGCTGTGTTCGATAGGCTACCTTTGTGTAAGCAAAACATTGAATCTTGTGAACTTGGCAAAGCAAGGAAAGCTGTTGCGAAAGGTTGGTAGGGAGGCTCTAAAACGGGCTAAGGAAAAATTTTGAAGGGTGGTTGTAGCCGCTACAACACTTGGAGACACACAGGTAGAAATCCAACTCTCTGAATGGACCTTGTTCGTGAAAAGCAAGTCTAACACCTTTGGAAGTATTTTTCAGTTCTTAGCTCATCTTGGTTTCACAATAGCTTGATTGTAAGATGTGGCATCTACCAAGCTCTTGGTCGATTGACACACATTCCAATCCAAGGCAGCATATTTGTTTCGATTGGGGTTGACGGGCATATTGGTGCATAAGAATTATAGTCGTCGGAGTCTTAGTTTCCTCTCTGGTGTTGCTCTGCTACTAGTAGGCCTCGACAGTACCCCGGTGGAGTCACATAGGAATATAAGAATGGCCTTACTACTAGCAAGACTGGTTAGTACCCAGGTAGAGTTACTTTCATTACCTCCCTATGCAGAAAGGCTTTCTCTTCTTTCACCTTACTCATTTTTCACTTTGAATTTTTTGATTCTTTGATTTTCTCAATTGTGCATAACACTTATTAATTTCAGAGGCAGAAGAGGTATCTTGACTTATTGAGAGCATAAAAGGTGTTTCTAGCAGATAAGCAGTTTATTATACCTCTGATGTTTCCGTTAAGGTTTTTCCCCTCACCTTACTCTACTTGACTGAGTTGACAAGGGTTAACCCAAAAAAACCTGACTAGAGAAGGTGACACTATTTAGCATGCAAGCGTCGTGTTTTCATAAATGTTCACTTCGAACAGTACATATTTTCCTTTTATGTATCATGTACTAAAAGTAACAAGCTCTTCATATAGAGGCAAGATGACATATAACCAAGTAGCGATAGCTGTACATGCCCTCTTGTGCTTAACCCAACTCGCTTCAAGAGTCATACATGGTTACATGTGAAACTAACCTACGAACGAAAGAAGCGAAATGACAAACAACAAAGAAAAGAACGAGCATAAGAAAAAGTGAAAGAAAAGAAAGAAATCAAACAAGCAAGAAGACAAACAAACAAACAAAGTGAGTAAGCAAACAAGAATGCAAGCAAGCTGACTAAAAGAAAACACTACTCCTACTCCTACACTAACGGTGCATGGGCCTAATCATGTGAAGTGATATTTCCAATGCAGCCACCGACGCATTACTTGACCCATGTTGGTGAAGGCTTGGTTCGTGAGAAACCCAGTTGTGTGAACCAGAAAGCAAGAAGGATATAACAATGAAGACAACCACACTTCGTGTTTGACAATGTCCACAGGACATAAGTGAATGCAAGTGCATGACAAGCTGTCTATGGACTTATCATGGTGCTGTGTGACACTACGTGCAACTTCGAAGCATAAGCACACTCTTGACTATAACATGCAAGCAAATGAAAGAAAAAAAGATAAACAAGTGCTCACAATGTAAGACTCCTCTAATGCATGAGCGATAGGATCATGCAGTTTGAGTGGAGGAGGTGTGATCTTCAATGCATACATATGAGTGATGAGGAGCATTGGGTGCTTGAACAATTTCATGCTCAGAATTGAGAATAACCCTAAGAGATAGAGGGCTTGACATAACCATCAGCTAGGGCTAAAGTGCCTTGATAGTCTTGGGTGTTTCAACTTCCTAATCAGATATATCATCATAAATTAGTGGCTTTGGAAGATCAACTATGATAGAGTCATGATCGTGATCAAATATGGAAACAAATGGATCACCACCACCACCATCAAAAAAATTAGTGACTTCAGCAGCATCCTCACGATCATATGAATCAAATAAAGGGGTAGATAAAAAGAGGACAAACTCATCCTATGTTTTTCCCGAAAAGGCAGATGAAAGATCAAATGGATTTTCAATGAATAACTTATCCTCTCTGTTTTTGAATGATGGACCAACATTCAATGAGTCCTTCGAGTGATCAACAATAGGTGCATCCGTGGATGAAGACACACATGCGAAATCATGGATGGCAGGTTCACCAAAGATGTTAGGAAAGAACGAAGGGGGCTCGAACAGAAGAGAGTCATCCTTCACCAAGTGCTGATAATCAAGATCCCACTCATACTTTTCATGAATGAAACCGCATGTTGGTTGTGTAACACTAACTCTGTCAGTGGGTTGTTCCTCATTCACAATAGGTGAAGAGTCCAGAATGGATGAACGCAAGAAAATATGATTTGGAGAAACACCGAAGTGTGAAGACGGAGGTCATAGAAAAAATTGAATATGATAACTCGAAGGACTCACAACCAAATCTGCATGAAAATTAAGTGAAGTGATGTTGCGAGAATGTGAAAGATGAACATGTGTGTGAGCATGATCTTCAACATCACTAGGAAGTGGTGGAGTTGTTGCATAAGAGGAAGGCAGGCAGTCAATCGAGACAGTGACCACATCCACATGAGATTGCGTAGCGCCATCAATGAAGAATGTCGAGTGAAGCTTGATCTCAAGCTTCTTCTTGGGATGGGTAGATTTCTTAAGGAAATACCCGAACCAGTCCCAAACATAGGAAAATTTCATCTAGCTCCTCGGAGCTTGAAACTAGGAGTCACGAAAGCACTGCCAAAAATCAGTAACATATTTATCCAGAGCCTTCCATTGTTGTAATAGGTTTTGGTCAAGATAATATGGATCAAAATGATAGAAAGTGTCTTCAATAAGATCACATAAGTGCTCAAGTTAGTGCACACTATCAGTAGGTAGGCTGAACAACCATCGACGCAGAGATTCAGGAAGTGTGTGTACAAGCACCAAGTTGGCTTGTTCGTCAAAACACCCATATTCCTCATGAAGCATGGAAATAAATTCATCTAAGTACTTAGGCTAGGCCACTTCACCTTCACCATCATACATGTAACTGGACAAGAGATCGAAAAACTCGCTCATAATAGAGACATCTTCACGATTTGAAAAACATCACGGAGGGAGAAGAGTGCAAGAATCCATGAAAGCTATGCAAAGGTTCAAAACTGGATGAGAGGACATAGCTTGTCATCTAGCCTTCCTTCTAGTGCCAGACTAGTTGATGGTACTGGACCCACCAACATGTCAAGGGGATCTCCCCAGTAAGAAGTCCCAATTAGACCTCAGATCGTTCGGTGTAGGAGTCGCAGTAGTGGGTCATAAAGCAATGCCTCGACCACAATGTCGCATAGAGGTAGGTAAGATAACTCTATTGGTAGAAAGGGCATGACCGCTATAGTGAATCAAGGAAGGTGCAAGTGATGTTCCTAACACAGGTGGGTTGAGATAACTGTACCCCTAGGAAACTTGTAAGTGTACTTAGCTCGGAAGGGAACACATGAGCGAAGATGCATCACAAACTGGAAAGTAGGTCAGTCCAACAATCCAAAGTGATGTTTAAAACAATAGCAGATCTGCAAGAAGATTCATATGATTGCATACAAAAGTGTTCATACACAACTATGTAAGTTAAACAACATACATTGCTATAGCAACCGGAACAGTCCAACTACAAACATACGGATGAAAACGTGCTAGCTCTTATTATATAAAGAAGTGTAAGTTAAAATCATACAATACATCCATGTAAACCTACTAGCACCAACAGTGGAATGTTACAACCACATCCATCTACTCCTTCAAAGAGATGACCTAGCTATGTTCAGTGGAGAAGCCAAGGCGCATTACAATATTGTCCAAGCTCTTTCCAAGATAGTCTTATCAGAAGCTTGTATGACCAAAAGCCTATACAATGAGTTATGAGGGACTATTTATAGCAAATGGTGGGGTGACCCTTGACATTCCCCTTGGGGCCAGTTCATTGACCCTCATGACTCTTCATATACTCTATGATTGTTACATCCAACTATTGACACTTGACTTACAGTTGATATGACATTACATTACATTGCACATGTACTCATGTGAGACAACATGGCTTGAGTAAGCTATGAAAGACATCACTGACACTTGATCTATTGTGATGATACCAACTCTTTGGCATGCTTGTGATGGTGAAGGTGTTGAGATGATGCCAAGGTTGGTCATCCTTGATGGTGTACATGCACCTCCTGGTGGCCTCTTGCTGAAGCAAACTCTTGCCTCCATTGCAACTAGTGCATTGATTTGGCTCCTTCATCCAACTTGTCTACTAACATGCAAATGGTATTCTTGGGTGTGGCTGAAACAACAACACAGTATTGCATAGAATCCGTGGTAATCTTCAAGTATCTGTTGGTGGTCATACGCATCAAATTACCGAATTACATGTTTAGCTCTAATTGAAATTTCTTCTTGTCTTAACCTTGTTGAGTCTATTGAATGGGTTGGATTGCATGCATGTGCATAATGACATGCATGCTATTGAATCCCTTGCATGTGATCAATATTTTCTCACCATGTCTGAATACCAGTTTCTGGGATGGATCTTTAACTTATACGGGCACAGTTTCATCCATGAGTGCATGTTGCACCAACTATTGTTCTTGTTCTAGCTACAACTCATTCATTTGTCTGTGCAGCTTCATGTTCTTCCTTGAGTTGCTTCTTCAACACATGCAACTCCTTCTTTTTTCCATTATCTATCTTCATGCAATCTTCATGTCTCATCGTCATGTCATGGCCTGAGTCTCCAAAGTTTCTTTCATCATCAGTGGATCTGCTTCATCTTGCAACTTTGTTTTGCCTCTATGTTATTACAACCTTCCTCTTGCATTCGTTGCATTTGTTGTGTTCGCTGCATTAGTTAGGTTCGCTAAATTCGCTGCATTTTTGCATTCATTGCATTTGGTATGTTGGCTCCAACTGTTGTTCATGATGCGTCTCACTATTATATCTTAATGTTCTTGTCTATGAACAACCTGATATCTTCATGAGTAGGCAAACTCATAGACATTTGATCGACTGCATCTCGAGGTGTGCTCTGAATGGTGTCTTTGACTTTTCCCTCTTGGAAACCATTGTACATGCACCGTTGAGAGGCAGATGAATGCCCACAATACCTAGAGACATGACAACACTCATGGTAAGAAATTTGTCAGTGGAAAACCAAAATGAACTTGAGAATTGACTTGTAACATACCTGTGTGAATGGTCATGAAGGTTGTCCAATTTTGGTCAGGAGGCTAAGAGACTGACTGCCAAGACTGTGTAAGGCACAGTCTAGGCTGTTGGGATACTAACTAACTGATGGAACTATCTAATGTACAGTCCAGTTTGTCTACTGACTGTTGCAATTATGAAATGTGCAATCTCAACTGGCAATGGTTGTAGGCTATGTGACTGCATTACATAATTTTCTGGGCGAGCAGTCACTGTCCCTCAAAAATGTGCTAAACAGTCCTAGAGGAGAGTACTAGGCATAAATTTTTATTTCCTAAGAGGAAGATAGAACCTTCCCTCTCAGGATTACACAATGCTATCTTGGTGAGGCTCTTGGTGATGCAGAATCTGGGCCAAGGCTGCCGAGACACGCTGACGGGCAACTAAAAGCAAATGTGAGTGTGAATGCATGGTGATAATAAGTGTAAGCGTAAGTGAATGAACATGTATGAAAATGGTGAATGATATATTCTAAAAATGGAACAACATGCATGTGGGTGAGGTGAGTCGCCGAATCGACCACTGTTTGCAAAAACCAATTTCTTGCATGTGACAGTAGTGGGATAGAAACGAAAACTAAAAAGATGTTAGGACAAGCTAATATACATGTAAATGATAGAAAGAGCTCAAAGAAAGAACATAGGAAATACTCATACAAGAAAAAACATAAAAAGAGACAGAAATGCAACACAAGTCATGTAAAGATGGCTTACCTAAAAACAACTAAGCTCAATGTGCCGACAACTCCTAGATGTGATGTGGGATGTGAGAGCTAGAAGGTTGATGTGAGGAATGAAATCTGTAGCATCTAATTGATGAGATTCGACAACATCGAGGTTGTGACGTGCATGCCGCAAATCTAGGGAAAGCAACACTTAGTGGAAGGTTTCTAAAATGATCCTTTCATGTAACCTCCAACTGTTAAACATAGATCCCTGAAACAAGGGATGCCTTTGCATGCTACCATGGGAGAAGAAGCTCATGCATGCAAGTCAATTTTTCTTAGTCCTAGGGGGAACTAGTCAACTCAGCTGCACATTAAGGAGACTACTCGACTGCTGGGAGAAAATGTGCATTTTTGGCTGGGAGCTAGGCTGGCTGCCGAGGAGATTTGTGCAATTTCTTAGTAGAGCAGCTGACTGCTACCCAAATTTGTACAAATTCCAATCTGAGCACCCCTGCTATGGAAAATTATGCAATTTTCTCTATGAGGGTTCATAGGTAGAATTGCGCGATTCTGGAGCCCAAGAGGCTCCAAGACACGATTGTGCAATTTCTGGAGGGAGTGTTGGTTGTCCTATAGAAATTCCCAGTTTTCTTGGGGAAGCTACTCAGCTTGTAGCTGGACCAAGTCTGGGTGAATAGCATGTGAGGGAAATGCATCAATTTTTGATCGATAGACTACCTTTCTACAAGCAAAACACTGAAGCTTATGACCTTTGATGAAGAAAGGTAAGATTCTATGAAAGGTTGGTAGGGAGACTCCAAAACAGGCTAAGGAAAAATTTTGGAGGGTGGTTGTAGCTGCTACAACATGTTACAAGGCCCAATGTTCTCATTTATGTAGATTCTCAATGTTTCATTGATATAGACACACAAGTCACTTGGATAAAAATATATAACACCTTCTACAGGAGAGGTTTCCTAGGGACTTAGAAGATTTGCATGCATACATAAACATCAAGAAATCCAGGATGCACATTATTAAATGTAGATTCCTAGTCATGGCATGTGCAAAATTAATTGAATGGATCATTACAGATATGGATGATTCTCACATTGTGCTTCAGAGTGAGAGTGGTAGACAACTTTCCATCTATTACAATGAAGAGATGTAGACATATTAGAAGATGCTCAAGCCCACAAAATATGTAAATGATGATTTTTACACTAGATGGGAAACTCATGATACTACTGATGTTATCAAAACATGGTTTTGAGAACCATCCAAGTTCTTCCATTGCCCATTTATAGTGTATTCGATGAAGATTCTCGAAGATGTCTATCGGTAGTTGATAGTTATGTATTTTTGATTGTATGATTTTAAGAATGATGAGGTTTTCTAAGAGAATTAAATATACATGCTCAATATAGTAGTGACTTTTGGGAAGGTTTTCAATTGGTAGAATATCCTATAATTTGAGTTGAAGCATCAGGTGGGACAAGAAAAAGCATCTTTATGAGCAAACCAAGCACCACAATTCCACATGTTTGCATTTCTCTTAAATGGAATCTGTGCATAGTATGCATTCCAGGAAAGGAGATGGAACTGGACCCTTGAGGAGAACTTTTTGGTCCTCTTTCATTGGTTCCCGATTTGAGCTTCAGAGGCATCTACGACAAGTTAGCTGAGCACTTCTTTGTAGTCATCTTTTACATGATTTTTTAGTCTAATCCTCATTGCATGATGTATCAGGTAAAAGAGTCACTTCACAATATCATGGACTAGTTTATAGCTCTAGAGGGTACATACATTATTTGCTTTGGTTATTAGAGTTCCCTCATCTTATGACATGATACGTGGTCAACAAAGTAGTCATGCAAGAAGTTGAAAATTAGATGGACAAGGGAGTATGAAGAATTCTTCACATGAGGAAGAAAGTACCTTTTTCTATCTTTCCATTGAGGATCAAATTGTATGAATTAAAGAGTCATAAGACAACAAAAATGGAGATACAAGAGCCACATCGCCTACACTTCCCCACTAAATATTTCCATGGATATGATCCTATGCAAATTTTAGGCAACATTGTGAAAGTATTAGTCACAATATGGTGTACTCATCTATGTCTACAATAGAAGATGATAAGATAAAGAGATAGTACAATTCCAACATGAAGACACATCCACTAGTTAAGGCCATTTCACCCCTTGATCCACGAGTTCAATATTTGCAAAAGCAGAAGGAGGATGAGATAACAACTCAAGTAAGGAAACTAGATCCCAAGAAAAGGATTAGATATTCCTCAGAAAGCGAGAGCAATGATAAATGGAAAGATAATCCCTTAAGCTTAGGAGCTAGACAATAATAGAAGGATAAAGGAGAAATAAAATAAGAGGAGTGGAAGAGCCAACAGCATGAGTTTTTTAAGAGAAACAGGAAGAATAATAACAAAGGAGGAGGATAGAAGAAGAGCATAAGAGGTAGTCATAGGATAAGGAAGAAAAAAATATATTGGAAGCAACATAGTTGGCTTAGGAGCTAGAAGAGGAGCAATTCGAGGAAAAAGACACCATCTAGGAAATGGAGGAAGAATCATGTACTTGAGGAGAGAATCCTATCACAAGCGGCCATCTTCCATTTACAGAGATGTAAAATGCACCTCCACCATTAGACGAGGTCACAAATGTATGTATTGTAACATTCGATCAACTGAAAAAGAGGATTTTACAACAAAGTTATAGATATTTCTCAAGGGATCCTCATAATTAGTCTGAGTGTCCACATAGAAGGTGATCTAGTCCAACACTATAAGAAATGCAAGTGTGGTCATGGCGGAAAATGTTGCATTCACTATAGCGACATAGGACAACTGAGAGTACTTATTGAAAGAGAATGCCAAGTGGAGAAGAGAACTTGTTGTAGTTAAGAAACATGTAGAACATATTATAGCGGATAACCAAAGATTGTCATCACATAACTTCAACAACATGCAATGGAAGACAATCATGTAAGAAGATTTGGGACAAATGGAGGATACTATGGCATGATTCTATGGCAAGATGATAGTTATATAGCAGGTCATAGCTCCTCTCATTAGCATTTAAAAGAATGCACAAGAAGCAGTGAAGCCACTGAATATAGAAAAAAGATTAGTTGAACAGATGCAAGAGTGGATTTCCAAATATAGAGATGATCCATACCATTTGGAAAACAAGGACAAGATTGCCACAAAAATAAATCGAGTTCAAGTGAGACTCCACCTACATAATTACTCAAATCGAGAACCATAGTAAATTACTACTATGACTACCTACAATCGGCTTCCTAATGGGTTTGAGTCTCTAACACAGAAGCACGGGATGCCCACCATCAGATATCTTAAAGAAATCAGACCCAAGGAGGTAATCTTCCACTAGATCAGACAATATATTGAAAAAATAAGGAAAATAATTGAAAATGAAGGCTTCGAGGTAACTGAAGAAATTATTCAACAATATGCATTTGCACCAGTCAAAGCACACATGAATCTCTCATGGCCGTTGAATAATTTATAGTATAATCAGGTTCCTATAACATAATGACGAAGGCAATGGAGGTGAATATGCGTTACAAAGGTGACTTGCCAATCTAGGTTGAAGCAATTGCAAAGTAGTTCAGATCATGGAAGACCTACATTACGAGTAATCTCCATGAAGAAGAAAATGATTTATCTATTTGATGAGTTTTATTCCATAGTCATTTTTCTCTTATTAGGACATTGTGCCATTTCTACATTGTTTTATGTAATAAATGTTATGAAATTAAGTGCAAAGGACACATGGAATATGAAAATTCATACATGGAATGTAAAGAATCATGAAATGAATGTGAATAGTCATAGGAGTTGAAGAGTCATGAGGAATCTCAAAGGTCATTGAGTTTTTTTTATAAATATCTCCTCATAAATCAAGCAAAATGCTTTTGGGCCATGGCTTTTGGTATGATTTATATACTAGAGGTCTTGCCTTGTCTTCTCTCGTAAGACATAGGAGATAGATCATTCTTTGGAGAAGCAAGTTGTCGCTTCATGTTCCACTGTTGGATACAATGTTTCATTCATGATACATTATTTCATACATGTATTGTAGATATAGTTGGACTATTCTAGTTATGTTTATGGTATATGTTGCTTTATTTACATACTAAGTTAATTAATTATTTTGTTTCTTAGAGATCAATATTAATGAATAAATGTTGTTATGATTTAACAATTGTTGTTTACTATGTGGACTAATCTGTAGGTATTCAACATGTTTTTTTTCTTTATCCATGGGTCCCCCTTTAGGAAAGTATTATTAACTTTCTAACTAGTGGCTCATTTTCTTCACCAACGGTGCAAGTTTCCCCCGTATGCCTTGCATTAGATTTTTCGTAAAGCTCACATTTTGGCTGCCCCAAGTTAGTGTGTGTTGTTATGTTGGTTGGTACTGTTAGGATATTCCGACACATAGGAAATAGTTAAGTTCAACTTGGTCTAGTATAGAGTTAGGTATAGAGTTAGGTAAAGTGTGTTTCTTTACCGTTGTACATTTTGTAACTTACAATC